>PVIJ01012735.1:0-48270 GCA_004024925.1 Scalopus aquaticus
GGGAAGGAAGGGAAGGAAAAGGGCACAAAATGAATAGAAAAGAACACAAGGGACCATGGAGATGGATCCTGGGTGAATTGGTGGTGGGCTACCCAAGGGGAATACAAAATGTAAAAGACATAAATAACAATAAAAATATATATTAAAAAAAAGATTTATTAGCATGGCATTAAGAATCTGAAGCACTGCCCTTCCTTCCCCTGGTATCTCATTTGTATCCCTAGTGCTTATGCACTGAATTCCAACTCACTATAAAACCAAGGGAGGGTCAGTGAATGAATAAGTTTTCCCACCTATTAAGACTTAGCTAGGAGGCACACAACTGTGAAAATGAACAACAGATACAAACTAGAATGTGTGTTTGTGTGTGTGTGGTGGGGGGAGAGACAAGGCAGTATATAAAGAGAACAATCCTGAATGCTAAGAACTCAAGGAGTTATGATCACATCAAGCTGGAATAAGCATGAAAGGCCTTATGGGAAACCTTGGAGCATGAGCACAACTTGGAGAGAAGTGAGGAACAGGACAGGAAAGGGGCTTCTGGGAACAGAGAGATGCCAGCCCTGAGCTGAGCAAGGGGTGATCTCAGAGGACCACACACCGGCCTGAGCAGCCCTGGAATTATGGGACATAAGTATCTTGTCCAATAGGAGTAGGACTCTGAGCCTTGGAGAGGACACATGAGGTCGGAGCTTCCAATTCCAAATCAGACCCTGTGGTTTGACAAAACAAGCAGCACACAGCCAAACGGTAAAGAGCTCAGCTGAAGTCAGAGGGAGACCAAAGCCAGCTTCTCATGTGCAGGCTCTGTGCCGCTGGACACTGGCTAAACCTGCGTCTGGTGCCTTGAACCATGAAATGGAGAGATTTACTTCCCCACAGGTCGTTGGGGGACCAAAGGAGTAACTCTTGAATTGCACGCACACACTCAAGGAACACAGAATGCTCAATTTAGTAGCTGTGACTCCGTATAGAAGCCCAAAAGGACAAAACAGTTTGTTTAAACAATACTTGAAGAAAAAAAAATCCAGGCCAAATACGCTCAGCCAGAGCAGCGACTTCTGCAGTATCAAGTATCAGGGCCCAGAAGTCAGGCCCTGGGGCTGCAGACTGTTTGAACGTTGAAGGAATGGGAGACGCTGCTTGTGGTGCGGACTCATCGATAAATGTCAACTGGGCCCTTCAGCTCCTTGGCTGAGAAGTTTTTGTAAATAAAGTTTTTATTATTTCTAAAACAACCCTCCTCCTCTAGCCCTGTGAAGAGGTAGGATTTGACCTTTATAGATAAGGCTCATCTCTTCATAAAACATCTGATTTAAATAGAATCTTTGGCTTTCACTGGGAAGCAAATCTCCCTGCCTCAAAACCCCTCAAATCTTGGGTCATTTTCGAGTTTTTGTCTATCTTTCATTAGAGAATTATCTACTAAGTAATTACATGTTACATGCCAAAAAGAACACAAAATGAAATTAGCATCCTCCTACTGCAAACCTGTTTTTATCTGGCATCCCAGAAAATACGTCCTTATCTTTTATAAAGAAACACACTAATTTTGTCTTAGGAGTAAAAGAATCTCTTAGCCCCGCCTACGTGGAGACTGAGCATATAAATTACTACATGAGAGAGAGTGAGAACAGCTCAGACATTACAAGGGGGTCTGAGGCAGCACTTGGCGCCTGAGGTGGCATGGGGAGCTCTTGCTGCGCATCTCCTCTCTTATACCTGATAGTCATCTCAAATTCAACCAGCCCGAATGCAAGCCCACTGTCACCAGCCGCCCTTATCACCATCAGAATGGCATCCCGTGTGCTAGCATGCGACCCCATGGAGCGCCTCCTTCACCACAGCCAAACAGTGATCTCTCCTGTCTGCCCCCTACCTTCAGTCTCCACATCTGGTGCTACAGGTCTTACCCTCCTATTATTCTACCTTTATACACTGCTCAATCCCTGCTCTGTTTCATCAAGGACTTCATCATGCTTTCTGGACTCGTTTACTCTAAACACATCCTTCTCTCAGATCAGTTTTCCTCTCCTCCAATCCATTCTTCCTTTGATCACGCTTGGCAATGTCAGTCAATTTGCAAAGGTCTTTACTTCTAATAAGAAACATCATCAAACATTAATATTCCAAATCATAAGCTTTCTTATAAAAAAAATTCTACCCCTCAGGCAATGATCCATCGATGAGGAAAGGATGCCAGTGTCTGGGGCAACGCCCCCCAGCCCCCACTAACTGCCAAGACAACATGGATGAAACATTTCTGCAGCAAGAAGTAGTTGCTGACTCGGGTATAGTCGTGCCGTGTGATGTCACAGAAAAGCAGAAATGGTTTCACAGAGCTCATGCGCCAACATGGGAAGAACACAGATATGAACAGAAATAAGAACAAAAATTTTCCATGAAGTTTAAAAACATGAAAGGAATGACATGTCATTTAGGGGATACACACATAAGTATTTAACGTGTACAATGTGCGAGTGATAAATACTATGTTTGGAAGAGTGGAGCAGAGAAGATTAAAATCAGGAAGAGGCGGGACCAAGGAGAATCTCACTTTATAGAAATGTCTCATTTCTTAATTTGGGTATTGGATATGTGGTGCATGTTTACTTATATTTTTTGTATATGAAGTACTATTTAAATGGTTGTTAGAAAGTAATTTCTAAGAACACACCTTTTTACACCTAAAAAGTCACCCTGTATCAATGTTACAATGTTACCAGGGTAACCAGAGCAGAAAGAGTAGCTGAAGTCAAAGGAAATGTATCCCTAGGCTCCATTTGATACAGCAAACTGCAGTGCAATCAGAGATTTCAGAAGACCCTAGAATTGACTGTGATGTGCTTTGAGGGCAAGGTGTGTTCATTTTTAGGATATTTTATGTGTCTTAAGAGCTGCATGGATCTCACTTGTCTTTGACTGAAGAAAGCACAATTGGCACCTGCAGACATTTCCTGAGAGGGCTCCGAAGCTCCTTCAGAAAATCATCCTCCCAGCCCCCCAATGGACATGTAAGCTGACCTGGGCCTCAGACAGAGACCTAACGTCAAATAAGCTCATAATCCTCCGGCAGCACACTGTGCTCCTCGACACTCCCAGCCCTCCCTGTGGCCAGCCTTGCCAGTGACAGCTTGAAATTCTGTGCTCGGGAGAGGACCCCAACACCCTGCCCTCTCTTGGACAGCAGAACAGGCAACAGCAATTCCAGGGTGGTAAGAGGGGGGCACAGGTGCCACCCCAGCTGCCCAATCTGCCTTCCAGCTGCTCAGAGAAGAGGAACATCTCCAGCGGGCGATGTGCCACACCCCTTTTTCCTGGAAGATAGCAGCTTTGTAGACAAGTGGCTTCACCAACAATGAATATTTATGGAGCTTTTTAGCACTGGGCTAAGGGGCCGCAGAAACTGAGGCTTGGACAGCCTGAATAAATTAGCACGTTCACACAGGTAACAAAGAAGCAGTGCAGACACGGGAGGGCGGGGGCTGGCATGGGGGTAGTGGCGAGGGGGGCACTGGATCCTGCATCCGAAGAAGCCCGTGTGGGGCCTTGGGAGTTGCACCCTGGGCTGATTCTTTTTTTTTTTTTTTAACAGTGCCACAGTAGTTTTATGTTCTGTAGTGAAGATTAAGCAAGCATATTCTAATAAACAATTATTGATACATAGAATTAATATAGACTCCAATTTAGGACTTAAGCCTTATTCAGAATTCCTCCTTTTGGCTATTTTGGCTGAGTTAGTCTAGTATAACTCAACCCAAGATCTTTTTTCTACCTTTCTTCTCATAGCTCCACTCCTTGGCAGTAAAAGAAATAGACAATTTTCCCCACAAATCTGCATCTCAGTGGCGAAAATTCCTGTTCTGGTTGGAAAGGCAAGACTCACACACACTGAAAGAATTAGAGACTGTGACGAGAGGGCATATAATTAAGTGCTAAATTGCATGGTACGGACTTGAAACCTTAAAGGAATTCAGAGCAGACAGATCTCAAGGGAGCTCCCTGACCAGTGTCTTGTGATGGGGGAGGGGGGAGGGAGTTCAAAGACCTGCGCTTGGGAGGGAAGGACTAGAAGCCTGGGTGAGTGTGCAACTGCACAAGTGTGTACACGTGTGCACGTGACGCTAACGCCACAACCGCAGCATGGCCGCAGGGTACCGCAATCGTTTGCCAAATCAGGCAGTGTCAACATACAAACCATAGAGTAAATTTTCTGTCACTGAGCATCAGCCCTTGGAGAGTGGCTTCTGTGCACAGAGAAGAGCATGGAAGAGTTATGCTTTAATTTCTATTCATCTTCAAAATATTCAATGCAAAATTCTATGGATTCAAGATTACAAACTCAACCCCCTCCTTACCTCTTCAACTTATAAATCCTCTATAGAAGCACATTTTAATGTGTATTTTAAAGTAGGTCTTTACATATTACACACTTACAACCTCCTAATGTTTTTAAGCTGCATTCAGGAATGTTAAATGATCTACTCTTTTCAGAATTTCAATTGTCTAACAACTTACCCCCTGGAATTTTAATTAAAAATATCAATATGATTAGTTCTTCATGCCCCCCATGTTCCCAGACTTGTAAATATAAGCCTAAATCTTTTAATTACCTATTTTAAATTTAAGTGAAAGCTATTTTTTTCATGGGCAACATTTTATTCATTTAAAATGTCAGTAATATATAAACTAGTAAAGGCACAGACTGGCCTGTAACCAAAAAAAAAAAAACAAACAAACAAAGCCCCAAGTGTTTGATTTGCTTTCATTTTTTAGTCTAGTTCTCATTTAAATTTAAAACCCTTAATCCAGAGAAACAATCATGCCTTCCCAATTGTCTTCCCAAACTAACACTGGGGATTATTTGGCAACTGGCTAGGTCTGTTCCAAGCCAGCACAACCAGTACAGAGAGCTGAGTTTTCTCAATACCCCATGCCATGGTTGTTAGGTCAACGCAATCCAGAGAACGGCCTCACAACGCTCCTGAGGAGTCTACACTGGCTTGTAGCTGACTTCCTTCAAGCTCTTAATCTCTGGCAAAGCTTTCTTGGCCTCTGTGGTCAGCCCTAAAGCTGCGCGGAAGATAGTCCTTTCCTGACTTCTGTTACCTTGGTATAAAATAGGGTGACGCTGATTTCAGAACATCAATGGGTAAGAAACCTGTATCCCAATCACAAGTCATGCTGTCCCCCATACCATCACCCCAACTGTAGCAAATTCCGGATCTTAGTTATCGGCACATCCAGATGGCCAAGCCAGAAACCCAAGTCTCTTGTGGCAACTTCCTTGAATCACTCAGCACACCCAAGGCAAGTGCTGGACAACCACAGTTTGACTCAAACCCTTCCCTCCCCCATGACAGGGACAGCAATGTCATTTAGATTAGGGGACCAACCATAGCTTGGCACCCTAACCGATCTCCCCCACACATGTCTTCACACTACCGGACTGATCTTCGGAATAACACAGCTGATAATATCAACCACCAAGTTTTAAAATGAGCGATGGTTACCTGCTACCTATAGGGACATCCCTTGGGATTCACAAGCCAGTTCAAAGTTTTATTTCATTTTATTCCCAGCCAGAACCCCTTGCTCTTCTCTGTAGCCTAACTCCACATTCATCTGCACACGGGTCCATAATTCCTCCCACATAGAACAGCCTTCTCTCTGGCCACTCAGATGCCATGCCTAATTCTAGCACCCTTCCCAACGTCACCAGCACCGATCAAACCTTTCCTGATCAGCTATCAGAAAAAAGGAAATTGACCACCCCTTTGCGTTTCCACTGCCTTTGGCAGGTATACACATGACTATTTATAGGGGAACCAAATAAGAGAGAGACATTCAGCGGGGGGGGGGGGGTTAAGGGCTCAAAACAGGGGAGAAAAGAGCACAAGGGACTATGGTGATGGTTCACAGGTGAATTGGTGGTGGGAAACCTATGGGGAATGCACAATAATGTAAAAGACATAAATAATAATAACAATAAAAAACTATAACTAAAATTTATCTACCAAACAGATTGTAGATTAAAGCCAGGAGCTGGTTTATTCTTATCATTATAACACTTGGCATAGTATTTATTTAATCTACTGCCTCGTCCATAAAGTATGACATTACTCTTGGCACAAAGTAGGTGCTAAATAAATGTCCTCCCTTACCCCACAAAGACACCACCTTAGGAGACAAGACCCCCCAGTATCTCTGTTTTGTTCACTGATGTAGCTAGAACAGTGCAACGACAAGGAGAATGTGCACCAGATGGGGGAAAGGAACAGGAAAGAGCAGACAACACATTCCTTTGGCTCAAAGGGGATGCTCAGAACAAGGTTACAGTAAGTTCTCATTTGACATTGTCCATAGGCTCTTGAAAACTTTAAGTGAAACAACACATAATGAAACCAGGTTTACCACTGGCTCATCAATATAAGCCAGCAGTAAATTCCTACAGCATATTTCTGGTCATAAAAACACTACCCAACTTCTAAAATACAGACCCAACACACCTTTAGTATGAAATAGTCACTTGGGTTCATTCATTTTACAACCTCCTTATTTCAGTTCAGGGTGGCGGGTGGCCGGAGCCTCTTCCATCAGTTCAGGGTGCTAGGAGAGACCAAGCCCGGTCAAGATGCCCTCATCACAGGGCACTTCACACACACACACACACAAACACTCTCTCTCGCGCTCGCTCTCTCTCTCTCTCTCTCTCTCTCTCTCTCTCTCTCTCTCTCTCTCCCCCCACCCAACCGGGACAACTGAGGCACACCAGAGACCTTTGGTACGTGGAAGGAAACCAGAGAAAAGCCATGCAGACATGGAGAGAACTTGCCAGCTCCCCAGAGAATGAGTTTTTTTTCTCACCTTTATAATGAAACAGTGTTGAATAAAGTGACTTGAGGAACTTCTGTGCTTAAAACAAAAAAAATAACACTACCAAGTCTTTATCAGGATGGAGAAGAAATTCTAAAGGAGAAGCCAGAGTACTTAAGCTGTTGTCCAATAACAAGGTACAGAAAGATCCGCCCCTCCTTGCACACACGGTGTGCAGCCCCCCGAACTCAGACCCCCTCGAACACAGGGTCATGAGCTCCTGGGAACCTGGCGAAACCATGGATTGTGGGCAGCGTCACCAGAGGAGAGAGAGCTGCCTCAGTCTGTGTGTCTGTGTGTGTGTGTGTGTGTGTGTGTGTGTGTGTACATGTGCACATGTGTGCATGCATGTGTACTCATGCAGGGGAGCACATAGTATGGGACAAGGGAGAGGATCGAGAGGTGACAGACTTGGAAAGCTTGTTTTAAACTAAAAGTTGGCAAAAATGGGGGAAAACACACACAAAGGTGAGCCAAAGGGGACCATGAAATACGATGGCCAAAGGATTGATGGCTGACACCAACTCCGAGGTAAGAAATTTCAGCATAAGTAGCATTCTCAAATATTTGGAAAAGTTGGAGCTGTGTCAAGTCTAGATCTTAAGAACATGACCCATGGAGGGGAGCCTTTTCCCCTTTTTGGGAATATGGCTCCCTAGGGAGGAAAAGTTCTCTGGGCGAGAGGGCGGCTGCACCGTCTGGGCCACTGTCTCCTGTGAAGCATCCGCAGAGGCCGGGGCCAAATCCACCTGAGTCCCGCACTGCCAGGGTCTTTCTGGGCTGCCGACAACCTTCTCCCACCCAGCAGCCGGGTGTATGGGAGGGAGACTACGAAGGGTTGGAGTAACTCCAGGATTCAACAAGTTGCGCTGAATTTCCCAGAAACTGATTCCGAATGTAATAAGCAAAGAATTTCACACGATGGCCACAGTGCGGTAAATGGCTTGCCAAATGCAACGCGAAAGTCCACTTGGATGCAAGACTTCATGTTTCATCCTAACTCAGCCACTGACTAATGGGGTATCGCTGGCAAATCTGCTCATTCTGGGCTTTGCCTTTCGCATCTGTGCAACAAGAATAACGTAGCCCGTCCTGCCTCATGGGGCATCCATCCATCCTCCACCCCAGCCGCACAAATCTAGTTTCCCCCGAGACCGATGACATTTAGGACCCTTGGGAGCGGAACCCAAGCTTCAGAAACCTGATTGCATCTGAGGTGCTTCTTATGAGCAGCCAAAGTTGGGGCCCACCGCCCACAGGAATTTACAACGTGACACAACTCCCCGGATAATAAGGGGTTCACAGTTTCATGTGATGGGGGGTGGGGGGGGTGGGGGAGCGGGGATTATGCGGGAACTCCTTAGAAACAGGAACCATTGAGTCTCTCTTGCACGTCCCATAGCTCCGTGCACATCTTAGCATTCTAAAACTTCTCTTTTGATGTAGAAGGTGAACTGGAAATGCTTTCAGAAATTAGCCTGAGATTCTTTAGCAAAACTACCTTTGAAGATGGCACCTGCAGGACCATAAGCCCCACCTATGACCAGGGCATCATCTTAAAGCGCACACCTGAACCCGAAGATCAACTGCTAGGAAAAGAATAGGAAATATGAGAACAGTGATTTTACTTACAATGGAGAGAAATGCAGTTTTCCCCAGTGAGGTGAGGTCCCTGGGCGAAGAAGGATGAAAAGCAATGCGAACATTGCTCAGGGCTACTTTTGCAGAGAAAGAATCAATTTGAACTAACTGTAGTAATTATGTGTAAGAATGGAATGTCCCCCATAAATATGGGTTAATTTTCTATATTTTTTGGTTTGTATGCAATATGGAAGATGTAAAAGTTTGGAGCAATTGGCTATTTCCAGAAGTCTAAATGTGACTACATCAGAAATCTGCATCTTTAGACAAGTCTGCCCAGCTGGAAGAGAGAAGGCTGCAGTGGGTGGAAGGAGCTCCTTGCGGGGACTCAGAGCCCTCTTCTGCAGTGGAGCCAGTGTCCCGCAGCTTTCAAAAGAGAGCTGAGCCCTTTCAGACGTTAGAGTGAGTTATTTATATTTTTACTTACATGGGACTGCAAAAATCCTAATAATAATACTTGGCAGGTGCCCAGCTTGGTTGCCAAATGGGAAGAGTTTCCAGAGCAATGCTCCTGCACAAGCAGCCTGGCGGGGTAAATGACACTTTAGTCCGCTGTGGTGGAGACTGCAGAGGATAAAGCCAAAATAAGAAGCACTGGGACCCATGGTAACCATGGGGCAAGAAAGTCAAGACCAAGAGCAACATGTATAAGAGGATCTGAAAGACCACACTTACTAAAAGAGCTTCCCAGGCCTTGAACAAAACAGCCGAGGGCTGGGACTCGGAGGCACGGCACGGCAGGGGGGCAGGGCAGGGGGGCACCATGCACTGGTGTGCTTATCCTACCACTTAGCTCTAGAGGTAACAGCCAGCCCTTCCCCGCCACACTCAGACTCACCCAACTGAACAGGGCAGGGGGTGCTTCTACTTGGACATGGACAGTCCACCAGGACGTGATGAATTGGCCCCTCAAACCTCTCGGTCATGGACTAATCACAGTCCTCTTTCTAGATGTCACGACTGCCTGAGAACCTGCATTGCGGCTGCTGGGGTCACAGGTTTTGTCTGCAAAGTCTGCTTGGGGACAGGTGAGATGGCCGAGCCACAGCCCTTGCACACGGATGAGTCAGTCACAGTTTTAATAGCAACTACTACAGGCCCTCCCTGGTGGTGCAACAGGTTAAGTCTCAGCACTATGAAGCTATCAGCAGCCACTGCAGCACGAGTTCGATCCCTGGCCAGGGAGCTTCCCACATGGCACAGCGGACCTCTCCTGTCTCCCCGCTGCTCCCCTCAACAGTGTATTTCAGTCGATCTGCCTGTTCTGCTCCCTGCTCTGTCTCTGGTGAATCCTCGCACTCCCAGCACCTCTAGCCTATACCCCAGTTCTTGTGTGCATAAATAAGTAAATCTTTAAAAAATTAATAACAACTGCTACAATTTTAGGCACCTCCTGCATGCCTCACATTACATGGGATGAAACCAAATCCTAAGCCAACCCTCCAAGAGATGTGGGAACATTTGCCTTTTACAGGAGAACAAGAAGAGGCTGGAGGTAGCGCTCCTGGCAGAGTCACAAGGCGAATGAGCAGACCCAGGTCTCCACCCGACGCCAATGCTCAGCCTCCCTTTGCCACCTGCCTGGCCCAAGCCTCCAGATCAAAGAAAAGGAAGGCCGGTGGGGCTTTAAAGTAGGGGGCACCGCCTCTGTTCCTTTACTCTTCATTTGACATGAGAAATGGCATCAGCTTGAAGCCATGTGGGGAGCCTGCCGCACAAGTAGCTGCAGCAGGCGGCCCAGACACAGCCCTGGTTACAGTCTGGCCATGGACTTGCATCGCCTAAGGCAACGCCCCTCTGGCCCCCCATAACTGCTATGAAATGAGCCTGAACGCGTCCTCTCGGACTCCCAGCCCTGCACAGAATAAATCCAAGGCCGCTTCTCCCAGCCTTTCTCTCTCTGGCAAACTTGTTCTGAGGTCCAATTTTTCACCTGCTATTTCCTTTCTGTGGCCCTTCCCAAGGACAGCTCCTGCCTGCTAAGTGCTCTCAAGGGCTTTCATTAGCAGGTCCCCTGAGGCCTCCCGGCTGTGACAATGGGAAGATGTGCTCGGTCTGACCTGCCCGAGCACGCAGCCTGCCCAGAGGGAGGCTGCGCCATTCCAAGCGCTGGCTATGTATTTCGACAATTTTGCTCTTTCTCAGAACTTTGGGGGGACCACATACACTGCCATTGTTTTCAGAGCAAGCAGTATTCTTTTAAATATTCTCACCAGTAGCAACTCAGGCTTTAGATTCTTTTGCTAAGAGTCCGGTGTTACTCAGGGCAAATTCTGATAGAGAGTGATGAAGAAACTTTGTACCACTGGTGATTTTAAAGGTAGTCTGGCCTACAGGACAGGTAGCACGAACTCCAGCCCCAAGCTCGCTGATTTCTCCTTCTACCACCAGCTAGCAGCCATTGGCTGAGCGCCTCTGAAACACCTTCTCTACTCTGACATCAGCTGACCATGCTGTGTTACTGTCTCCCATTTTATAAAAGGAAACTGAGGCATGGCACGTGGCCAAAGCACTCAACCAGACACAGCTTTGGCAGAGCAAATATTCAAGTCCAGGGCTCTTCCAGGCCGCCAGCCATGCTGCTGAGTTGCTCCCCTGCTCCTTACCGAGCACAGCTTTGCAGAAGCACTGGTGTCCTGCGCCAGCTCCCTGACCGCGCCCACAGAGCGTGTGGATTCGTGTCACCCACACATGGCGGTGGCTTTGCTGTGAGCTCTCCTAGATGCCATCCTATACACGTGTGAAGCCCACGTACCTGACACAGCGCTTTGGGGGCTATACCTTTGCCACCTCCAGGAGGGATGAGGGGCTGCTTCAGCTGTCCTGGCAGATCGTTCACATCCCAGCAGAAACACCCCTCCCCTGGTCAGTTCAAGCAGTAGAATCACGGTGGTGGGGCTTGGCGGTGTGTGCTCACTAATTATTTGCTCTTCTTTCCAAACTGAAGGATAAACACTTTCACCAGCAGCCACAGAGACGGGAAAGTTTACACTATTGAAAACACGTTTTGTTTCTAAGGACACATAGGAATTCAAAGGAATGCCTGATTTTGCAATCCAAAAATTGAAAAAAAAAAAAACACAAACTGAAAATAAAAGTCCCGAGCAGCTCCTCACTCCGGGAGAGAGGGGCCAGGGCTGTCTAAATGAATTGTGTGGTTTTTATTAGACATGTTCCCCCGAGCGCAAAGCCCCAACCACAAGGCCGAGGGAATAACTTGTTCCAAATGATGGGGGCGATGGTCTGAACTCAGTAACACAATAACCTTTCTGTATAATATAAAGGAGGGTGGTCGTGGCGAGGTCACTAGAAACAATCTAAGATGACGTGATCCTGCCTGCCTGTTTTTAGGGGCTTCTGGAAAAGTGCTTTGCACCTTGAGGGGCAACCTTCATTGCAAGGGTGCAAGGGAACATTATTGCTATTTCCTTCTCATTGGCCAGACTTAACATTTCAGCCTCAAATTCTGTTTGGCCCATGATATAGCCATTTTAACACTATGACAGAATATTTGAGATTTGGCTGCAGAAATCAGAGCATAATAGAGTTGAAATGAGGGGGTAGGAGTCTTGGAGACTGTAAGCCCCACTTTAAAAGCCACCATTGATTTCACTTGTAATTTTAATGCTGATAAAGAGCTCTGTGACTGTTGGCGTGCCAACATCTGTTGCACACAGGTTTCCAGCCTTGATATACCCCAGGACACAGGAGAACAAAACACACACTTAGGCGTCCTGATGCTTAAGCAGCAGGTGCAATCAAGCCTCTAAATATTTCAACGGAGGTGGGGGTCATAAATAGGATGACCAAGGGCCAAAGAGTTCCAGGCTTCCATTAACCACAACTCTCTCAATCTGTGAGGCTTTGGACGTATGAAAAAAAAAAAGAAAATCGAAAACAGTATCACATGTGCTCAGAGACAGCCCTGACTCCAGACACCGGTAATGGCAGGTCACTCCCCCTCCCCCAGCTTCATCAGTCATTCTGTAACCACCTGGGGTGTTATTACCTAGCTTTATTATCACTGTTTTTATCACTATTGCAATGAATAGGCACATACATTATCATGGATAAAGAACACCATGAATCATGACTATACATGACGATTCTCAACTCTGACTGCATTAGCATCAACTGTGCAGATGAAACAGGGTCACAGTGGAATTTCGGGGGCCAGAGCTGGGGTGAGGAAACTGAAGCATCCTGTTTAAAAAAAACAACAAAAAACCTCTCCAGGTTGAACGCCAGTATCACAAATGGAAACCAAAATGCGCTGTTCTAAGCAGAAGGTTAAGGTCAACACAGTAGTATAAACTGCAGCCAGACAGTGATGCCCACAGGGAGCTTTGAAGCCTTGCCATCTTGTTCCCAAAGGAGACTGTGCAGGTTCTAGAAAGGAAACTGCCTTCTCAAGGTCCCAGGCAGTCTTACCAAGTTCTACCACCACCAGGGCAGCAGGGGGCAGCAGAGGTATCAGCTCCAACCAACAGAGCAACCCATATGCCTGGCTTCCTATTAAAGGCTCCCAAAATGGCCACTAAAATTACGCAGCAGCCTCCTGGTTCAGAATGTCAGGGGTGGAGTTCAGACCCTCATCCCGGTGGGCACTGTCTGTGCCCAGTCTAGGAGGCTGCACTGGCTGCCACAGGGTCCAGGGAATGCAGGGCTTAGCTACACTGGGCCACTCTGGCATTAACACACACTTCAGCTTTGTTCATGGGTTTGGAAACTCGTGTGCATTGTTTTCCTGGAGAGAGGTCATACCCAGCCTGGGTCACAACCCAGCATCTCTGGGAGGCTGTTGAATATCAAGTCACAGGATCTGCAGGCTTTGTTGGAGGCAAGTGCAGAAACATTCACAGATCAAAAGAAAATAAAACCAAGCTGGCAAGCCACACCCAGCATTGACATTTGCCCAACCACAGCTTGACAAACTTTCCACCAATCAGAAGTGCAGACAGAAAACCTATTTGCATAAAGCAGACCTTGACCTACTTCTTCTGTCCATGTAATCACTTGTCCCTCAGAGCTCCTTATTCAGCTCAAATGCTCCTAGATATACTCCTGAAGCCCAGAACATTTGCTTTTAATACTTCAAATCAAGAGCAAATCAAGAGCTGTTAACGCTTCTGCTGTCAACCCAGTTGCTGTAACGCAACCAGAACTCATTATCACTGTGGACACTCCCTTACCACTTTTCTTCTGAATACGCCCATTTCAGAGAAGCACAGAACAGAGTCCATCAATCACTAGTTTGGCTATTTGTAGATGGTCTGGGTAAAAACTGGATTCAGCCCATTTCTTTACATGTTGACACGGGTAAGCTTTATATACTAAATCTCAATTTAAAGTGTCAAAAATGAGGGCAAAGAAATCAAATCTTGTTTAAAATGGTCTCCAGGTTTAGATGAGAATCAGAAACACAAAATATATTACAAAAACAGCTATTTATTTTAACTGAGTTATTTTGATAAAGCAGTATTTCTTTACCTTACAAATCATTTTAGAACCCAGTTTTCCATTTTCCTTCAGTATTGCAATGGGCAGAGTTCCCTCAAAAAGATACATTCAAGTCATAATCCCTAGTACCTGGAAGTGTGACCTTGGAAATAGGGATTCTGCAGAAGCTATCAAGATAAGGTCATAATGAATTAAGGTAAGCCCTATTCCAAAGACTGGTGTCCCAATTGGAAGAGGAAAATTTGGACACAGACCCAGACACACAAGGACAATACCACATGACAAAAGAGGTGGAGACTGGACAATGCAGCTGCAAGTCCAGTGGTGGGGCGGGGGGCAAAGGCGGGCCACCAACCTCCAGAAGCTGGAAGGAAGAAGGAAGGACTTTTTCCCTGGAGCACGCAAAATGAATGTGCCCTGAGGATACCTCAATTTCAGACTTCTGGCTTCAGAATGTGACAGAATAAATTTCTGCTGTTTTAAGGTATCCCATTTATGGTATTTTATCACAGCACCCCTAAGAAATTGATATAGGTACATCGAAAAGTATACCTGAAAATGGACTGAAGATGTCAGATCAGGATTCTCACATTTGGGGGTAACATTTTTCATTCATAATACACAGGGGTCAACTAAGTAGAGGCCACAATTTTTCACTTGCAAAGAAAGAAATAAAGTGCATCTCTATGAGTAATTACAACTAGTCCTTTTCTGGTCTTTGCTCAAATTCCCCTCTGACCATACAATCGCTGCAATCTCCCCTCCTTTGCCCATGCCTGAGTCCACCTTAGGTATCCTGCATCTCATTTACAGCTTCTTAACATACAGTTAAATGTGCTGTGCACTTATTGTCTGTCTTTCCCTCTCTCCTATAGGGGTAAATGCTACAACCACTGGAATTTGTCTCGCTCTGTAACATACCCCAGAGTCTAGAGAACTGCCTGGCACAGAGCATGATCTGCAGGGTCATCTGTTGATTGAGGGAGGGGCCAGAGATAGCAACTGTGGCCACTTCAAGACACACATTCAGGCGAGTTCCTTGTTTTATTTGCTAACCAAGAAGTCACAAATAGAAAACAGCGCAGTGTCCAGGAGTGCCCCAGGAAGTGTGAAATGGGAGCCTGCTTTCTGAGAAGGAAACTGTGGGTTCTCAAGCACACAGATGCACATGCATCAGGTAGATCTGAGCTGGGGGGGGGGGTGGTTGCAGGTGGAGGGAGAGGGAAGACCAGGAGAGCCCTCAGAGCAGGCAGAAATGGTCAGGTCCATAGGCTGTGGTTGAGGACTCAGGCCCATCCCAAATGTCACCCTGCCCCCTGCCTGACCATAAACAAGGCTCTGGGGAAAGGACTGGCTGTAATGGAGGAAGAAAAAAGTCAAGTTCCAGAAAGGGAGCCTACTTTTTATTTTGTGGTATCACTGATGGAACATACTCCACTTTTCAAGATCTGTCTGCGTCAGTAAACAGATATTTCTGCGTCAGTAAACAGATCTCTCGGGGTCCCTGGGGACCTATAAGCCAGTGCCATGTGCTGCAAAGCTGTGACAGCAAGCCCCGAGCCCCTACATCTTGCTCACACTGCATGAGGCTCCAAGATCAAAGGCGGCAGCCCGCCAACAAGCTGCTGGCAGGAGGAAGATATCTATTCAAAACTTTTTCCCCCAAAGGCTTTTAACTCATAAATCATTTCATCTTTCTTTATAAACAGTTCTTTTTATAGCACATTTGTGCAGAGATCATAGGCAAAGTAATTTGAGATGTGTTTGCTCTTCACTTTTTCATTAAGGTTGTGGAAAAGATGGCAGTCTGCTCCAGCTACGGATTCTTGGGTAACAGACTATCCCAAAATTTAGTGACTTAGGGCCACCAATCCTGGCTTTGGTGAGCCAGGATTCAGGCAGGGCTCAGCTGAGAGGTTCTTCTGTTCCAAGGGGCATCAATACAGGATGCAGCATAACACTCAGTTGGCAGATGGGCTGGACTCTCATGTCTGTGCCATAGCAGGGCTAGCTAGAAGGCTAAGCTCAGCAGGAACTGCAGACACAGCCCCTGTAGGAGGCCTCTCAGCATGTGGTCTCTTGTTGAATTCATACAGAGGAAGGCGAGAAGAGCAAGTGTCCCAGTGAACAATGGGGCAGAGTCTTTTATGATCTCTTGGTGGAAGTCACATACTTCACTTTCACATTCCATTGACTGCTGTGATGATAAACCAGCCCAGATTCCAGGAGAGGGGACACATACATGACCTCTCAATGGAAGGAGCTTCAAAGTGCTTGAGGCTAGGTTATAAAAGCACCACACAATTTGGTTCTAAATCCATCCATACAACATAGCCTTGATTTTCTTCACCCAGGTACCCAGTGGTCTTGAAGTTCATCAGCCTCCTTTCTCAACTAGTTCTGAATCATTGAGCCAGTAATTATTAGGCAGCAACTAGACATCCAGCAATGTGCAAACACTGGCAAATATCAAAGCAAATTAACATGTTGCCTGCCATGGGCTAATAAATATACTGGCAAAAGTCAAAGACATCTGTTCTTTTTGCCTGTCCAGCAGTCAACCTCTGTCTTTTGGAAATGGCTCTTCCAATTTCCTTTGGGGAATGATCCCCTCCCCACTTTTACTTCACATGATTAGGGTGGATGCATGACTTAGACTTGGCCAACTGGAATTCCACTTCTTCCCTCACAGCCGCCATATTAATTGGCCCAAGGATACATGTTCCAATAATCATAAATCCCAGCATGTTTCCATGACTTGGAGAAGGCATATAAAATAAGCAGGGTTGAGGGAGCCAGTGCGTCAAGTGAAAAAGAAGCAACAGAAAGCCAAGAGATAAAGAAAAGCTGAATGCCAATGGCGTGGCTGAACTCCCTGAGTTAGTTGTAAAAACGTCTCAGCTAGGTTTCTCTCACTGGCAACTAAGCATCCTGCCTCATATCCAGGAAACAGGGAGGGAGGACAAGACAACACTCTGATCAGTGGACAGGGTGCTAAAGATAAAATGCCCTGTGGGATGTGCCTCCAACATGGACATGAAAGACCCGTAGGGAGGGGAACTTTGGGTAGCACAGTCCAGACCAGCAGCATCACACCATGGCACGCAGGCTGCGGTCTGTGTGCAGGGAGGGGAAGCCCTAATCACCTCAGCGCAGCTCCCTCCAGGGTGCCCACTTCTCCACCTTTTGAATGAAAGAACATGGGCAACAGAACATGGTGCCAAGTAGCCCATAGTTGCCATCTTCTCCCACTAGGTGGCAGCCCCACACCAGGGAGGCAGAAAGAGAGGGCTTAATATGTTAAATGACTAGAATCAGGACCCTTCAAATTAAGGGCTGGTGGTCTGGATGGACATCTTAGAGTCAGCTGTCAATAGGAAGTGTGAGACAGCAAAAGTCTGGGACAGTCCCCAATTATTTAGTACCACCCTATATCAGCCCCGGACAGCCATTATTTTGTCCCATGGAGTCAAATAAAACCAGATGTGGATGTCCATGAGAATTTTTAAATCTTGTTTTGAAGCCAAGACTGGCCTGTAAAGGCTTCAAGGTCCAATACAAGAGGATGGATACGCACTGACGCTAGTGCCGTGGGCTGCAACACCAACAGGACTCTCCACGGACACCACGTCAGAGGAGCCATTGCACGCGATTCACTGACAAGGAAACAGGCTCAGAGGTTTGCACAAGGAGCTCAGGACCACAGAAGAGATAACTGGTAACTGGCTAGAAAGAGTCACAGACAGAGGTCCGGACCTGATGGTTGGGAATGCCTACACAAAGTAAAAAGGAATGGAGGGAAAAACCAAGGGCAGGACTGCAAGGTCAGGTCTACTCTGGAGGCTATGTCATTTATTTTTGAAATTGGCTCTGAGCAGTCTGTGCTTCAGTGGTTTCATCACTAAGGGAGCAGGGTCCAAAGAGCCTCCTACTCCTCCTGCAGCACACCTTTGAGTGCTTCATACTTCAGGAGCTCACAAGGAGAATATCTTGTAAAATCTGGTCTGATGGAGGACAACAGACGCTTTGGTTGTTGGTGGGTGTGGTGCTGTGACATACATCTGAGAGGTGTAAACCTGTGTCTCTGGGTTATACACAGTGTTGTAAACCAATGTTATCTCAAAAAATTTTGATATAAAAAATCTAGACTATGACAGAAATAACCTAAGCTGATAGATGTAAAGAGTAGTAAAACCCGGGCCTCCCTGATGGTACAACAAGCTAAGCACAGCACTATGAAGCTATCCAGAGCCACTGCAGAACGAGTTCAATACCCTGCCAGGGAGCTTCCCACATGGCGCAGCAGACCTCTCCTGCCTCACCTGCTGCTCCCCTCAGCAGTGTACTTCAGTAGATCTGCCTGTTCTGCTCCCCACTCTGTCTCTGGTGAATCCTCTCACCCACCACACCTTTGGCCTATGCCCCAGCTTGTATGCATAAATAAATAAATATTTTTAAAAAGAGCAGTAAAACCCCATATAAGTTATATAAGGATAACAATACATATTTTTTAAGATTAAGAATAAAACTTTTTTATTCCCTGTTTTTAAGCAGTCTATCACCCACTCTCACATTTGCTCTCTGGATCCAATTATTCCCTCCAGGATCACTGCTCTGAGACTCAGATCATTTTTCAAAGATTCATTAATTTACTCTTGCCTAAATTCAGGTATATTCTCATTTCATTGCTGACTTTTACATTTATTTTTCCTCTTGCTATTGAGCTGTTGAGATCCCACTGAGAATGGAGTACTTCTCTCCTTTAGGGCCATTTGTACATTTCATCAACCTGGGTTTCCAAGCTCCTTTGGATCTCTGATGCAGTTACTGAAGGACACTCAGCCAGCAAGAGCCCTTAAGGCAAAACATTGAGAACATTGTCTGAATTGTTAAGAGGTTAAGTAGCCAGGAAAGTGAAGGGCAGCCAACCTATCCAAAAACAGACTGCTCTGCTTTTTTTCTGCATTAAACACACACACATACATAATTCAGCTTTTTTTAAAAAAAGAAAAATCCTTTTATGCATAAAATTTTATAACAAAATATTAGATTTCTGGTATGGGGCCCAAATGGGAATGATAAATTTCAAAACTACATAAACACCTCAACAGAGGGTTCTATCTTGACTAATATAGGAAATGCTAATCAAATTGTGCATGAATATCCATGACCCCAAGGGAGACACATCCTACATGGGTATTAAAACAGGTCCATGAGATAGGTATACAAAGCACTGCAATAAAATGTGAACAAGAAATGAAGGATTTCTTGATGCTTTGGGTCTCAATAGTCTGCACATAAAAGGGACCTAAGGCCAATGGGGAAGAAGCATGTGAAACAAACTTAATATGCTGAATTTCAAACTAAGTCAAGCAACCAGTTTGCGGAATGGGACTAGAACCCTCAAAGAACCACACTCTTGGTGAAAAATGAGCTTGGAAAAACCTCCTGATCGGTCAAGGAGAAACAATAAGGAAGCATGTCTGTTTGGGCCTCCTCAGTTCAGGTAGAAAGAAAAGGTTTTCCCTGTGACTCTGTAATCACAGGTCACAAAGCTTTAGGGTCTGCATTTATCCTAACCATGTGATCTAGGATGTCTCACACTAAAAATTAACTGAACATGGTGAAAATGCAAAGGTACTTCAGGATGCCTAGCAGAAGCCAACCTGAATCTCAGTGGAAGTGCACACCCTCAAGCCAGGTCTTTCGAGATTCTCACAAATTAAAGTGGATAAGCATGAGTTGACAAGAAAAAGTTACAAAACACCAAGGAAACAAAATTATAATGAGCCAAAACAAAAATCATTAAAACAAAGAAAAGACCCAAGAATATAAGATTTGAATCTTCAAGTGATAATTTTTTAAAAAATACATTCAAAATGTCATTTATTAAAAGAAATAAAGGTAGAATTAAAATATGAGCAGGAATGCAAGATTTAAATGATCAGAGAGATTTGAAAAAGACACAAAAAGTATTTCTAAATATGCAAAATGTATCATCACTAACATGAAAGATTCAGGAGTTGAACAGGTTAAACACAGGTAAAGATTGAGTTATCTCAGAAAATATCCCACGCATAGCAAAGAAAAAAAAAAATGGAAGAGGGATTGAGAGTCAGGAAGTCTATGAGAATGACATGGTCTGAGCCACATCTGATTAGAAGTGAAAAAGAATGAATTTAAAATAACAGACTGAGCATTTGAAGAGACAGCAACTGAGAATTTCCCAAAGTTGAAGAAAAAAAATCCTCAGATTCTGAAGGCACAACAAACTCTAGTTAGGGAAGAAAGACAGAGAGGTGGGGTGTTAGATACAGAATAGAAATACAGAAAGTAAAGGTGATGGCACAAACGCAGAAAGAAAAGAGATTATTTCAAAGCAGTGACAATTTGACTGACATCAGACCAACAGCTATAAATGGAAGCCAGATGACAGTGAAGTAACTTCAAAGTACCGTGAGGAAATAACTCTCAATCTAGAGTTGTGTACACAGTTAAATTGGCATTCAAGAAATCAAACAAACTAAAGGAGAAAGTACAAACAGCACCTCAAGGAGGAATAGTTAAAGGGTGTATTTTATTAGCAAGGACTGTAATCTCAAAAGGGAGGTCTCAAGATGCAATAAAGAAAAGGCAAAAAAAAAAAAAAAGAAACTGCTAAACATGGTAAACATTTTAAAAAGTAGCAACTCTAAAAACCAATAATAAATTGTCTAGTTTAGGAGATTAGAAGACATGTCAAAGATAGATTGAAAATGAAAGATGTAATGGGGAGGCATGATGAAAATTAAACTATTCTAATAAGATACTGTATAATTCAGGAGGAGGTAAAAATATTAATGAAAGACTTGGTCAGTGTGCATATCAAAATTTGAAGAGTAACCCACTAAATGACTAGAAATGAGTATTTAATTTCCAAAAATGGCCGTTTGTACTTGTTTGTTTTCCTTCCTTTTACTTTGGTTAATTTCCATAGTCTAATTTTAGTCTAGATTGGGAAAATACTTTTTAAAAAATCCATAGGAAAACAGAAAGGCAGTAGCAATGTGCCCCCCCAAGCATAAAATTACAAGATAGAAATAACACATACATTAGAAATCACAGTAAGTTTTTAAAGTCAGATTAGATATCAAAAATTGCATCTATGTATTCGTTACAAAAGACATGTAAAATAGAAAGGCATAGAAAAGGTGGGCAGAGTGGAAGAATATGAAAAAAGAGACTATTGAAGCCAGACAAAAAGATATTAAAGGTAAAAATTATTTAGAATACAGAGTCCTTTTACTCTTTGCACTATGTGGGTAAGAGAAAAAAAAATGAACATTGAATTTCTGGCACTGACCTGTCCTCAAAAAGATTTATGTGAGAAGCGTACAACAATAAATTTCTTTTCAAGAGGTTTCAGGTCTAGGCACCTGATCCAGTATCACAAATTCTCTCTGAAGAACAGCTTTATCACAGGTCTTATAAATTCCCACAGATACAGAGAAAAGAGTTCACAGTCAAAAATCACAAAACACAAAAGGAACCTGGACAAAGACTTACTCACATTCAGAAAATAAGAACATTTATAGTATTTTAGAAACCTAAACTTCTTTCAAAAATACAAATAGACCAACATTTATTAAGAAAATAGAATATTTACCACCAACAAAAGGAATTTCCAATAGATACACTGAACAGAAAGAATATCATTCCTCCCTGGTGGCGCAGCGGTTAAGCGCTGCGCTGTGGAGCTGTGGAGCTGTCAGCAGCGGCGATGCGAGTTCGACGCCCGGCGGGGGAGAATCCCACATGGTGCGCGGACCTCTCCTGCCTCGCCCGCTGCTCCCCTCAGCAGTGTGTTTCTGATCTGCCTGTTCTGCTCCCTACTCTGTCTCTGGTGAAGCCTCTCACCGCTCCACGCCTCTGGCCTGTATCCCAGCTGTATGTATAAATAAATAAAAATCTTTAAAAAAAAAAAAAAGAATATCATTCCAATAAGAATGAGATACAAGGAATAGTGAGCAAATATACTGGTTATATGTGGATACACTTAAACAAACACTGATTGCAAAAGTAACATAATACCTAACTTAGGATAGAATTAAAATATCGTTTGAGAATAATATTCACCACCGTAATTCCCATTACTGGGAAGTGGGAATCTTAAAATTACTTGGGAGTAGGGTGTTCAAATATGGGTTGTCTTTATAGTGCCTTATGGTAAATGTGCAATTAATATTCATCTTTGGTGTGAGGTCTCCTAATCTAATGGTGTTTGTGTGCATATTCCTCAGGGTAAAATTCTACAAGTCTTTCAAAAGAAGAACCTGCAGTGAATGCCAAACTATGTGATTATGTGTAGTGCACCCCTTCATGCACTTTTTAAAATCTCAGATAAGCCAAAATAAAGTAAAAAAGCAGCAGCAGGACAAACAGAGCACAAAATTAGACTGTGGATATTAACCCAGGGAGAAGGAAAACTAACAAATACAAAGAACTAAAAGGGAAAAAATATAAATAAATTTGGTTCGCGGGGCGTGGCGGAGGAGGGGGGGATAGGCAAATCTTTAGAGAGATAAGTAAAGATAAAAGACAAATATTAGGAATGAAAAACAGGATATAACTTCAGATGCAACAGAGATTCTAAAAATAAGAACATAATGAATAATTTCATGCTTACACATTTAAAACTAAAATTTAAAAATTATGGAAACATGGATAAACTCCTAGAGAAATACAAGTTAATAAAAGCAATTCAAAAATAAACAGAATACCTGAATATTTCTATAACCATTCAGTAAATTAAATCCAATTTTAAATCTTTTCACAAAATAAAAACCAGGCCCAGATGGCTTCCCAGGCAAGTCCTACCAAGCATGCAAGAAACGGACCATTCCAATTTATATACACTCTTTCAGAAAATAGAAAAAAAAGGCAATTTCCAACTTACCTTATGAGGTTGGCATAACCTGAGTAATTAAACAGGGACACCATGAGAAAAGAAAATCTTACTCTTGAGCACAGATGCAAAAATTGCTTGAACCTCTAAGACACAACAGAGGTAAGGTAACATGAACAAGATGGGTTTTTTCTAGGAGTATGCAATTTAAAATTAGCGAGTAATGGAAAAAGATCATGTTCTCAAAAATGAAGGTGATAAGGTTCAACAACAATTTATAATTTCAAAATAATACACTCAACCAATAGGGATTAGAATCACACTTCTTCAAACCTCTCACACAAAAAAACCTCTTAACAATCTGTGGTGAGGTATCTAAAGCATTCTAAATATCTAAAGCATTTTAAGATCGGAAGCAAGATAAGGATATTGAACCCTCAAACAATTCTTGCAAACAGTTTTAGATATTTCACCACAAAGAATTCATTTTAAGATCAGAAACAAGATAAGGCGATATTAACCTTCACTGATTATACTGCACATTGTGATAGAGCTTGTGTTTGTGGGTTTGTGGGTTTTGTTGTTGTTGTTGTTGATTTTTGCAGGAAGGGGAATATTATTTTTTTTTATTTTTTTTCCAATTGTTATTTTTATTTATGTCTTTTACATTACTGTATATTCCCCCTAGGTTTCCCACCACCAATTCACCTGTGTACCATCACCACAGTCCCCTGTGCTTCCCTCTCCCCCCTTCTGAGCCCCAATCCTCCCCTCTCTCCCGCTGATTATCGCTCTTGTATTTGGGTCCAGAAGGGGAATATTATTTACAGCACTGGTTCCTGAAGTTTGGTCCTGGTCAGCAACTTCATCAGACAATTTGCTATAAATACACATTCTCCCAATATCACTCTGGACCCCCTGAATCAGAAACTCTGTCAGAAGCCCAGTAATGTGTTTTGACCCACCTTCAAGTGATTCTAATGCAAAGTTCAAGAAATACTATAGCAGGGATTTTTAAGTAGACTAATGAGGCAAGAAAAAAATATACATGAAGATATATATAAAAATTGAACAGGAAAAATTTATAGCTATGATTGCTCTTGAAAACAAAACCAAAATAGTCTAGTTTATCACTGTTGCAACAAGAAAAAATGTCAATACAAATCAAGTATCTTCAAGAAATGGAAAATATAAGTTTAAAAAAGGATTTCATTTATAATACAAAAGCAAAAGAAGAAGAGCAAATGGCCAACAGGTACACGAAAAAATGCTCAACATCACTTATAATCAAGGAAATGCTAATCAAAACCACATTGAGATACCACCTCACACCTGTGAGGATGGCACACATTAAAAATAAAGGCAACAACAAATGCTGGAAAGGATGTGGAGAAAAAGGAACTTTTCCACATTGCTGGTGGGAATGCAAACTGGTCCAACCATTATGGAAAGCTGTATGGTGGTTCCTCAAACTGCTAAAAATGGAACTTCCATAAGACCCAGCAATACCACTTTTGGCAATCTACCCAAAGGACACAAAAACACTAATTCAAAAGGATACATGCACCCATATGTTCATTGCGGCACTGTTCACAATAGCAAAGGTATGGAAACAACCCAGATGTCCAAAAATAGATGATTGGATCAAGAAGATGTGGTACATATACACAATGGAATACTATTCAGCATTCAAAGAAGATAAACACATGCAATTTGCAGTGACATGGATGGAATTAGAGGGGATAATTCTCAGGGAAATAAGCCAGAAAGAAAGAGAAAAATATCGAATGGATTCACTTATAACAGGACTATAAGGAAACCAAATAGGAGAGAGACACTCAACAAGGGGGGAGGGAATGGCAAAAAATGGAGTAGAAAAGAACACAAGGGACCACGGAGATGGATCACGGGTGAATTGGTGGTGAGTTACCCAAGGGGAATACAAAATGTAAAAGATATAAATAATAATAAAAATATATACATATAAATAAATAAATAAATAAAGGGGTATATATAGATGTGAGACATTGCTAAATAAGGTTGTAACAATAAACATTTCCTACCAAACGTCTACTAAAAAAAAAATGCAAAAAGTTTGGAGTAGATCTAATGTGACCTAAAAGCTTTTTACATACACAAATTAGAAAATTTTATAAAAATAATGCACTCCAAAGTGAGTAGATAAATATGCTATGTTCATGGATATGAAGATTCATTAATTTGGGAATAACTTATTTTTCAATTTTTCAAATTTTAGATTCAATTAATTCTCATAGAACTATTTTGGGTGGAACCTGACAAACTTGATTCTAAAATTTAAAAGGAAAAGGAAATGCAAATGGCCAAGAAGAGCCAAAATACTTTGAGAGAATGACAAGGTAGGGATAATTTTCTACCAGATATCAAGATACATAAACCTGTAATTATCAAAATAGTTAGATAAAGATGTCATAATAAAAAGGTGGAATGAAAGAATAAAAAAATACATGCACATATGAAAAACTGATTTATGAGTTACAAACAAAAAAATCAGATGAAATCTTAAGTGAGGCTTATACACTGATTCCCATAAGGAGAAAAGCGCAGTTGGATTCCTATCCCATGGTTTACATAAAATCAACTCCAGGTGGGTTTGGGGCAGCAAAACTATAAAAGTTTAAGAGACAATTGAGAATGATACCAAGACAAAAGGTACAAATCATAAAAGATAAATTCAGTTATATTAAAATTACAAATATTTTTTCATCAAAAGATGCCATAAAAAGTTTCTGCAGTACATAAACTGACAAAGCACTACTAATAAAAATCCATGAAGAATTAGCAAAGGAAAAACAAACTGGTAAAGATATGAATAAAGGGCATTTCACAGTGGAAGAAGCACAAATGGTCCAGCAACTCATGGAGATATGAGTTCAATCTCATTAGGAATCAGAGAACTGCAAATTAAAACCATAAAAAAAAACATTTTATACACACAAGATAAAACTTCAAAATCAGACAATGCTAATTGTTGGTAAGGTGTGAAATCAATGGGAGCCCTTATCCACCGATGATGGGAGTGTAAACTATATCACCACTAGTGGAAAAATGGGCATTTTCTAGCAAAGTTGAACATCCCCATTCCTCCTGGTTCTGCAAGTGCTTTCTTAGGAACATCCTCTAGAAAAACTCTTACACATATACCAGGAAAACTCAGCGTTGTGAGAGCAAAAACCTGGGAATATAATCCAAAAATCTATTAATAGCAGACTAGATAACTTACAATGTGCTCATACAATGGAATATTATACAGCAGTGAAAATGAAACAATTATATAGAAGAAAATTATTCTTGAAAATACAATGTTAAAGGAAAAATGTTATCAGAGAATATTGAAGATAAAACAATTTAGGAAAATGGTTATCCCTTCAAAACTTAGTGATTCATGAATGGATGGCTAGTACCAATCCAGACTATAATTTACCATCAATTGTTTTCCTCTCTGCCTACTAAGACGTTCTTTATTTGCTTTTAACTCTAATTCATTTATCAGTTAGTGACATTGGAGCTAGGGTCTAACCATGGTTTCTGACCTAGATGTCTTAAAGTTGGTTATTAAAAAAAAAACTGAATGTATTACAAATAGACAACTATTTTATTTCTTTTCACAGAGTGATTATGTCTTCACTCCATTTCTCTCAACTACATTCAAAGCCTATATATACGTATATATAAAATGCACATAAATATGTGTGTATTACACACATAAATATAAATTACACACATAAATATGTGTGTATATGTAAGATGCCCATAAATGTGTGTATATGTAAATAGATGTGGATATATATTTATGTGTACTTTATATACCAAATACATGCAATTAGTTCATGTTATTTACTCCAATCTAGCATTCTTTATCCTGTTTATCTTTCATTAGATCTTAAGTATGTGACTTTTGTGATTCTCCCACCCTCAACATGAAGAAAAACTATGTTGCATGAGGCTACTCAGGCAAATGCTCCATTGGTTTGAAAGGAATTTAAACAGAGACTGAAAAACATCTTATGTCACAGCTGATGCATTGGAAGCTTAGAATCTCCCCAGGAGTGGAACATGCAATATCCCAAATGTACAAATCCCAGCTCTTGGGGGCACAGGGTGTACCTTGGTCAAGTGAGTTAGGGAAATGCTTCTTTGTAACACAGCTTAGGTTTCTAAGCCCAAATCTTAGAGGAATCTTTAATATGCTCAAGTTCACTGTAAATGCCCAAGTCAGGGATGCAAGCACCTCTGGCCATAGACCTCTCTTTCTCTGTCTAAGCATCCCATGGAATTAGTGTTCTGTAGAACACAATTTGAGAAACACTGATCTGGATCATGTCTAAAACATCTCTGCTGACTATACGACCTCTGTGGCTCCTATGCCCTTTGGCTATCGGGAGCAGCCCTCTAGAACCAATCTAACAAGCCACTTGAAAGTTGTCCTCAAGCAAAGAACTGCATGCTCCCAAAATGATTTTCCCAGTCGAAATAATCTTGACTTCAGGACAACCACCCTCAAGAGAAGAATTTGGTTATCAAATTGAATGTCTGTATGGTTCATCCTTTCAAGGATCATCATTTTAAAGAACATGATAAATAAAAACCTCAAAATAACTGGCATACTGTATGGATAAATGTTTCTGCATACAGATTTTCTTTAATAACTCTTTATTCTTCTTGCTATATTATCACTAACTTTCAGCAGAAGAAAAAAGACCGTGCGTGCACTAAAAGTCTTTCACAAGTGCAGAAAAGCCCAGAGATTAGACATTTTCCTGTTTCCCACAAAGTATCAGTGAAAATAATACCTATTACCTCATCGAACTCTTGCTCTTCTGTTTTTTTTTCTACTAGATATAAACAACAGCAATGAAAAATTATAACCATAAAATCAAAATGCTGCATTTGGTCCCAGTGTAAGTCATCTTCTGATTTAGAGATCCTAGGATTGCCACAAACTCACATCTGGCTTCTGAGAATCAGGCTTTTACATCTGAATCTTTAGCACATGCAGGATGATAGTTTATGGAAAATGTTATGCTGAGATTGGACAAGTACCTCCTGCTTCTCATTGGGAGGAAATAGAGGAGCACAATTTTACAACTATCTGTTTCCTTTTAGAAGTTCTCCTGTAGAAGTTCTCACACACTCACAGCACTTCTTCCCATCCAAAGGCATCCTCCTGAATCCCATTCCAGGGAGGTTCTTACTTTTGGCCATGGAAAGAACAATCTAGGTTAAGACATTACAATGGAACACTGGGGTACAATAACCTGGCAAAGAGACCCTCCCCATTCTCAGGAGGCTGTAGGTGCTGCATAAGACTTAGAAAGTGGTTTTTGTTTTTAAAAAATATTTATTTATTTATGCATACAAGAGCCAGGATGTAGGTCAGAGATGGGGGCAGGCAGCGAGAGGACTCACAAGAGACAGAGTGAGGAGCAGATTAGGCAGATCTACTGAAATACACTGCTGAGGGGAGCAGCGGGCGAGATGGGAGAGGTCTGCTGCGCTGGGCCAGCTCCCTAACTGGAGATGGAACTCTTGCTGCTGTGGCTGCCAATAGCTTCATAGTGCTGAGAGGTCCCACAAAGTGGTTTTTAAGCCAATGGGGTTAGGCTTTGCCTACCACCTACCTAAGGAGCATGCAAGAAAGTAATTGAGAAGAGGTAAAAAGAATTTCTGGGGATTACACCTGGTGGGGGGGGAATCAACTGCTGTCCAAAAATTAACCATGATGTAATAAAAAAAAGTACCTCATCTAAAAATTAAAAAGAATTTCTGGGGAGAGGGCTAATGAACTCCACCTGCACCCCCTCCTCGCCTCAAGCCAAGCGAGAAGGGTTTGAGGAATGACAGGTATAGTGCGTGTCCACTGCGGTTTGAGGACTGGAATCAGCTCAAAAGCCTCAGGATGCAGGACAGGACTCTTCCGAGAAGGACCCCACCCAAGCTGGCCTTCTAGATAAGCCCAAGTGGGTGCCGCTGCTAAGAGGGGAGCTGTGTGGTCACCCAGAGGCTCCGTGGCCAGTCTCAGGGACTGCTGGAGAGATGGGGATGGAGTGTTAGGGAGGGACAGATCTTGGAGCATCTAAAGCAAGACTTTCCCACCTGGGAGCAGACTGGGGTTAACACAACCCCTGTGAAATGAATGCAGAATGGCATGGGCACCGGGGCCGGTGGTTCCGAATCTTAAATGGTCTGTGGTTAATATGGCTGAGAACAGCTGCCCTAAAGGTACAAATATCCTTCATACAATCTCTGAGGTTTTTGCTCAGTCTCGTGTAGCAGTGATTTCCAAACTGCACTTCCTGATGGGGGCCTGAGTGCAGCGAGACTCTTGCTGATGAAGTGCTGACTGTGTGCTTTGACCATCCGCTGAACTGTGGGCGGAGCATGGTGCCACGTGAGCACAGGAGACTGACAACCGGCTCCCTGCAGCTTTTCCTCCCAGAAAGTTATTTGGAGCTCATGTGAACTCCTAATCACTGGAGAGCACAGACTTAGCCAAAAAAAAAAAAAAAAAAAAAAAAAAAAAAAAAAAAAAAAAAAAAAAAAAAAAAAAAAAAAAAAAAAGTAGCAGGCTCATATTCTGTGGCCCTAGGGAACTGAATTCTAAAAATTTGTTACATTGATTTTACCTAATAGGAAATAGTGACCAAAGCAGAATCCTGAAGCTAGTCACTTCAACAGAATAATAATTAAAAAAACTTCATAGTTTCCCAGGCTTTCCCCCTTAATCCCTATTTACATTTTATTTCATTTCTCCCTAAAAATATCCTCCATGTATTCAACAAAATATTCAGCCGTGAAATGTTCACAATAAGATGGAGCATATTAAAAGCCATCCTGACTCCAAGTATTCTCTAGTATTTTAGTGGCTGTATAATTAATGACGTGGGAAATATTTGCCATGTATGAAAACATCAGATTCCACACAATATGTACCTACCATAGTACTGAGAAATGAATGCTCAACACAATATATACAGAAAAAGACCAAAAAGACAATGTACCAAAACACCAATGATGCTGCTGCTTCTGATGCCACAGGATCTGGTCACAGGATGGTTTAAAGCTTTTCTCAGTTTTCTACAATGTGCACTTTGCTTTCACGCCGCTGCTCTGCAAGGCTCCCTCTTCACAGCTGGTTGGCAGGAAGTGCTGTGTGTTGAGTCCCTTTGAGAGAATTCTGGCCACTTTGCATCACCGAGTCGAAAGGGTCATGGAAGGAAAGGCACACCAGGTGTCCCTCAGCCATGAGCAATGTGCCCCAGATGACTGCAGGAGACTGTCATCCTGGACCGGCCAGCAAGGACAGAATACCCATAATGCTTTATGATTTGCATACATTTCAGTTGTTCACATGGAATTAACTGAATATAAATTTGGTTTTGAATAAACAAGAAAACAAGGCTTTCAATCTTCAAGAATTTAAGTGATTAAAATTCATTTAAAAGTGTTCTCATACTGTGTGAGAGGAAGAGAGAGACCCAGAGAGTCACTCACACGGAGAGACACATACACAAAGAATCACACAGAGACAAGAGAATAAGAATGAGAGAATCTATTGGGTTATTACCCAAAGTTGCAAAATATTTTGGATTTTGCAAATGCCACTTCTAGACCATTTCAAAGATATACTCTATACGCGCTAATATGAATCAATTCCTACATCCAAACAATACTGCCTGATAAAGAAGAATTGATGGGACACAGGCAATGGAGGTGAAACGGCAAAAAAACCCAAGCTGAACCATGTCAGGTCTCCCCAGCACAACACCAGGAACCATGGTCCTAACTGAGCTGGGCAGACCCCCAAGTTAGAAGCCTACTAAGCAAGGGTGAGGCAGCTGGGACCACTCCTGTCAATCCCTCCCTTCTCACACACACCTCCGACAGAGGAACTGAGCCAGACAGAACTGGGTGGTTGTCTTGAAGGCCCAGGGATCAAAATGCTTGAGAATCAGGAGACTGGGGCCCAAGGAATCTCTGAGAAATGGTTCAAGCTCAGATGTTTCTGGAACCCTCTGTCTTGCGATGTTGTAAACTGAGGCATCAGCAGCTAGAACAAGGCAACTGCCACAGCCCAGAATCTGACTTTGCATATGGCTGGCTGGTCAGGCTCACCTGCCTTCCTGTCTGCTTTCATCTCCCTTCACTTCTCCCAATGTCAGAACCTCACACCGATAGCTTGCATTTGCTCACTGAGTATCTGGTCCCTCCACATACCCTTCATGTTAACCGCAGGAGTTTCAAAACAATGAGTGCTGAAATGTCCACATCAAAATGGTCCACTCAAAGTGGTCCATCAGACGTTTTTCCTGAAACTTTCTAATGTGTATTCCTAGGAGTGGACAGGAAGCACCCTTGAGGCACAGTGCTTTGTTATTACAACACAAGGAACATCTCCCCCCGTGTGTTCTGGGGAGGAGCACCCCCCCTCCAGGAGGTCCACTCCCTGTCCCTCTGAACCTGGTGGCCGGGCCTCAGGACTTAGCCCCTCCTGTCCCTACTGGAACCTCTTCCACTTAAGCTCAGAAAACACGCCGCACTCTCAGCTGGTAGAGTGGAGTGCAAGACAAAGCCCATGTCCAACTGTCCTCCTTAAATCTGCGCCATTGACAGAGCCCTTTGTAAGTCCGGGCTTATGCAAAGGAGCGGCTACAGTTCCTTAGCAATACACAGCCGGGCGTTGTACACGCAGCAGCTACTTCATCCTCCTGAGGAGCACGGACCAGATGGGAAACTGGGCCTTGGAGCAGTTAAACAAGGGCCCTCCACCCTTGTAACTAGCGAGCTGCTGAGTGTGGATTCCACCACATCCTGCTGGTTCCAAAATGCGTGTTCTTTCTGCCACCTCAGCTGCTGCTGGATTTTAAAGGAACAATATCCATCCTTTCTTTCTCACAGCTGAAAACAAAACTGTGGGGAGAGGCAAGGGGCCCCTGCTGTGGGTTTGGGGCTACCCAGTCCAGGAGCAGGAGCTCCAAGAGCACCTATGCCAAGGTCTCGGTCGAGGTGCTCTGAGGTCCCAAACGGCAGGAGCTAACCACGAAAGGGAGACTGTGACAGGCACATGGCGGGGGGTGGGGGCGTCCTAGGAAGGCTTTGTCCACTTATTTTGGTGCCAGTTTGGAAGGGGGTATGAGGTGCAGTCACTCAGTTCGGGGTCACCTTCCGTCATCTGCTCTTCCTCCTTTGCAGTTATTCTAGTCTCAGGGCCATGGGATGATTTGAAATGGGGCAGAATCCATAGAACTAGTTCTCAAAGGCTTCCATCCACAAAACCAAAGTAACTCCCACAGAATTATCTAGAAGGATTTTAAAGCTTATGCTCAGCAGTAGAGGCTAGTTCCAGGGTTCACCTGGATATCACCTTGAGTGGGATAAGGACAAAGCCCTGAGAACCCACAGAGTGAACTCAGGCTCCCCAAACAAAGCAAAGGCTCCGAATCCCTCCAGTGCCCTCTCTCCTCCCCAGCTCCTATGTGTGATGACATTTCACCTCCAGCTTTTAATCCTTCCACGGCAAACCTCATGTGAGTGGCTTTGGAAGCCTCTGGCGTGTTAGAAGGTGCCTAATCCTTTTAGTGTAAGGGATAACTATTTCAGAGAAAACTTCAGCACCAGCTTACACTAAGTGCAATTTCCTCTTAAGTTATTATCCCAGCTGGAATTGGTAATGTTCAACATTTCTGACACCCTGGGAAAGGCCCCCAACATTCCAGAACCTCCCTTTTCCCTCCAACCCACCCTTGACTTGGCTCTGACAGCCACCCCCTTGGCTCCTAGCATCTTTGCTTATCATGGACCTCCCCCAACACTGCCTTACAGTGCACCTGTCAGCTCACCCCTCGCCCCTCACCATTCTCCCACAAAAATTGTAACTGGGCTGAGTCCAAAGTGTGGTAAAGATGGTGCCCCCTGGAGGGGGTTGCTGATGAGAATGAATAGCCCCAGGGAAAATGCTAAGTTTGCAGTTTGGGGGGAGAGTCTGATGAGAAATAAAAGGGACTAAAGGAGAAGGAGAGTCAGTCGTCATGATGTAGGAATAGAGGAATCAGTCGCCATGATGCAGGAAAAGAAAAAAGGAGTTGCCATGATAGGAAAAGAAGAAGCAGTCGCTAGGATGCAGAGTTTCGGATTGAGCGTTTTTGGAATTTTCAGTGCCTTTGGGGCTAACGACTTTGGAGGCTTTGCAAGTAGCTGAGCGACAGAAACTGCTCCCAGTTTTGTTTTTACTGCAGCCAAAGGAAGAAGGCAGAGGCCTGAAGCAAGAGCCTTCCTAAAATGCATGAGTGCAGTCTGTTGGGCCGTCTGGCCGCTGTAGTTGCTATTTTCAGTGTTGTTGGCCTGGTGCTGCGCTGGGGCACCACGGCAGTTCCTGGAGCATCTCCAGTTGTGTTTTGTGTCGTCCTCGTGAGTTGGAACCTGGCCTATAATCTGGCTGTTGTGCGTCTGCAGAAGCAGGAAGATGCTATTTTCAAACGTGGCCTATTGTTTGGAAGAGGAGCTCCACATCAGCAGTGGCAGGAAGACGCCACCTTCGTTATTACTTCTTTGGGACTTAAAAGGACTAGACATGCTTTAAGTAAGGTAAACGGCCATATTCTGGCCTCACTAACTCTTTGTTTTTCCCTGTTTGCTAACCCCATTAATAATAAATAAATCCCATTGTTATCCCATAATAAATCCCATTGTTATTGTTCCCTAAGTCTGTCTTGCAATTTTGCGTGTGGGTGCAGAACCAAGATAGTGACTGGTAAGCAATTTGGGCACTGCCTTTGGCCAATTTTGAGCCCCTTTTGCCTGATATCAAATCCACACCTGGGAAAGTAACTGAAGGCAGGTACAAGTCAAGCCCTCAGTAGTCAAGAAGCAGCAGAACAGATGAGTTTCAAGGCAACAAATATTCTCTTCCTTTGACAAGAGCAGCCACTGAATCTTGAAACTCTTGAGAAACCGCAGCACATGAGCAGGGTCTATTAGGAACAGGCTATTTCTAGCCCATGGCTGGCGCCTGAATCTGGGTAGTGGGTGGAAGCATCACTAGCATCGTGAAGGCGTGCTTCTCCAGTCCCTTCCCACAAAGGCAGAAACAACAGCCAAACCCAGGCTAGACAAAGACAGACCCCAGGGCCCCACACAGTGTTCCAGGGAAAGCGCTGGGCCGCTCAGATGATCACCCCGCGGAAGAGGAGGCGGGTCCCGGATGGGGAGCTGCAGGTCTTCAGACATGAGCACAAACTCTGGCTGGTTCTCAGCAGTTTCTCAACCGCCACCTTTCAGGCAGGTTTCGCTCGACCGCCCAGTGCAAATTCTTTCCTTTTAACTGACTTTTCTTCTGTCTTGTTGGTAACCTTTCACAGAATTCAGATTTCTCCCCACTGCTAACTTTCCTGAGAATCAAAGTGTCAGCTAAGGCTCAGAATAGCTTAGGGAGGATCTTTCCTGAGATGGAAGGTGATTGGTCGGGACCCGTGATCACCTGTGACTAGGGGGGAAGGCAGAGGGGAGAGGAATGTACATTTACAGAGTAGTTAGAGCTTGTCATATCTGTGAGTCTTCAGACTCAAGGCTGAGGACTCCGATCCCCATGTGGAGTTCATGTCAATTTCCACTTTGGGAAATCACAATGACAAAGTGTTATCATTTCATATAAAATATCTTTCCCTGGAGTGTCACCACTGGAATCAAAGAATCAAGGAAGATTCGGCCCTCTTCCATCATGGACAGGTCTGAACCAGTTTTAAAGACCCCAAGCGCATCCCTTTGCCACAGGGGATTCAGGGAGGAGCTCCCCTTGCCTGCCACAGCCCCGACTCTGCCCTCCAGCAATGGGTCCCTTTGTCATTGAGGGCCGGGTCTGGCCTGAGCCAGAAGGCTAATAGAACCAGTGTCCTGTTTTTTCTTATACCCCATTTCTATGACCAGTAAAGGTTACACACAACACTTTTTTAACTTTTTTTTTAAATTGTGAAATGTATATCACAGAGTCAAGGCCATCACCTTCCGATATAGTTTGGGTCTGTAAAATAACATTTTGTGACAATAGGGTAGAGAGGAAGAAGAAAGAAGAGAAACTTCTGCTCCCAGCCTGCTGACTCAGCACCCAGTGAGACAGACAAGGGGAAAAATTCCTACATTTCTGCAGCTGCTGCAGGGGGTTTGGGTCCAGTAGTTCGATGCCAGCTCCATCCTAAAGGTGCTTTTTGTGAAAGTGAGAAAAGGAAGCAATGAACTGTTGCAACCATTTCGTCTCTCAGCTTCTCTCTTATCACATCCTAAAAAAAACCATTATATTGATTTGTGGCAGAAGCCTGGATAGAACATTTCCGCTGACATCTTACCCTTTCCGCCAACTCTCAAAGAACAGTGTTCTTGCCCCTGATCCCACGGAGCTGGCAAAGCTTCCTCCTGTCCCTCAGGGCTGGTGAGAACCAAAGCCAGCCCTCCATACACACTGACCACTCTCCTTCAAGGAGCAGAGACACCAAAACTCCACCCTCAATTAAGCACAAACTTAATACAGTCATTTTTTAAAGTCTATCTGTTCAGCAAAATGATCTATGTGAAGGCTCATCACTATTTAAACGGAATTAACAAGCCACACACTGTAAAGACTTCCATGTGGGGTGCTTCAATTGCATTCATCAACTCTGCACACCGTTACTCCTGAAACATTATTCATTCTAATTTTCTCCTCGCAACCACCCTGTGCCATTAGAAGCATCAGTTCCTCCTTGATAGACAGCTCCGCTGAGCTTTAGATTCCACATCAAAACCGTCCCAGGTTATTCAGTAAGCCTCAACGTTCATTCTGCCGACATCAGCACTAACTTATGTTCCCAGCAGAGTAAAAGGGTCCACGCTGACACTGAGAGGGGAAAATTCCAAATACTGCTTGTTTATTGGACTCATCTTGCTATAGTTCAAAATCAACTATGCTTAAATATTAGTCTTAGTTATCCAATTTAAGATTGATCCCCTATGAGGAGGAGGAATTAGGAAATGATATCAGAAGTGGTTTGTCTGGTGATCGCATGTTACTTATAAAACGTAAATGCCTGTATAGTCACATCAAATGCAAAATGTCCTTGAAAAGGAACGTTAATACATAAAACTTCTTATTCTAGAAATTATGTGTGTAGCCAAAGGCTTCAGGCATGACTAAAATAGCACATAAAGAAGTAGAGTTAATGACTTAAGACAGGCTGGGAAAATCAGTTAGCATCATGACAATGATTGTAAACCATTTTGTTCTGTGTGATGGCTGAGGGCTGACTGAACAAACACGGAAGAAGGAAAACTATACATGTGCAGCATTAACCTGGTTTTGGTATTTTCTTCTGAACACAGGTCATTTCTTTCCAACCAACCCATATAAAGTCACATACGGGAGAAATGAAGAAAATGTCCACCATGAAGCAAAAGCACCCCATGGAGCATTCTGCCCAGGCAGGCACACTCACATGGCAGCTAGTCTCGTGGTGGGAGAACTGGAACGAGGGCCCAGAGGTCCAGAGTGGACACTGACAGCCACTGCCTGGACACGTGGCACAGACATGGTTAAAGAGCGTCCTTACAAGGGAGAGTGCTGGGTAGCAAGGGCTGGCGTGTGTGGGTCTAAAATTCTCTTTTGGAAGTTACTTTGTGCCTGTAACACTGATATTTTCCATCTGACACGAGGACAGAGTCCACTGCTCAGGAGGTCAGTTTCCAAACCCCGTGAGGGAAACCTAGGGGAAAGGCTGGGCTATTGAGACGCAAGAAGGCAACTAAACACAGGTGGGAGTCACGTTTCAAGGATTGTTAAAAAAACAAACTGATTCTAGGGTGCAAGGTTAAAGGTGCCCTGGTGGAGGGTGCCGTGTGGTGAAGAGGGGTGAACATGTACCCCTAACTCATATAGTGCTAAACCAATGTTACCTCAATAAATAAAATGAAAAATGTTTTTTAAACCTGAAAAAATTTTTAAAGAAAAAATATTAGAAATGGTGTTAAAACAACTCGGTAGCATCACTCCTTATCACCTCGTATGTCTGTGCACACATCCATTTACTCAGATATTTTATGTCCTTCATCATCATTTTATGTTTCACATTTTTTATTAAATATTTTACTAGGTAAGAAAAATGAAATATAACACTTCTTGGCAACTTTTCAGTCCAGGATCAGGTGATACATCTTTTAAGCTTTATGAGCCACAGAATCCATCACGTGCACTCAATCCTGTGGTCAAGGCAGAAGAACAGCTGCAGACGCCATGTAAAGAAATGGGTTTCATGTTCCAATAAAACTTGACCTAAAGAGGCAGTTGCCAGATTCAGCACATGGGCTACTTGCCAACCACTGAGACAGAAGATGATCTTAGAGTCAAAACATCACAAGAGGGCCTCCCTGGTGGTGCAACAGGTTAATGGGTTAAGCGCAGCACTATGAAGCTATTCAGAGACACTGCAGCACGAGTTTGATCCCCGGCCAGGGAGCTTCCCACATGGCACAGCAGACCTCTCCTGCCTCACCCGCTGCTCCCCTCAACAGTGTATTTCAATCAATCTGCCTGTTAGGCTCCCCACTCTGTCTCTGGTGAATCCTCTCACCACCCCACACCTCTGGCCTACACCCCAGTTTGTATGCATAAATAAATATTTTTTAAAAATAAAAAAATAAAAAATGTACTATATCTTGTAGTATTAAAAAAAAATCACACGAGAGGTGTGTGGGCCTGCAGAGCACCCCAGCCTCAGCCCCTCGTGAAGCCGCTGAACCCGGCTCCCAAGGGCGGCTACCCAAACGCCAGGACCAAAAGGCCACCTGAGCATGCTGAAAACACACACCACTGTCCAGAAAGCGAAGACCACTACATTCACTCTGTTTTGAAGCCTCTTGGCAAGTCTGGGACGCGTTCATGAACCTGTAAGCAATCTGGTCTGGAGATTCTTCCAAATGTTGACTTGGCTTTGCACAGTGCCCAGGATTACAGAACAGGAGGCACTGGGGGAGGGAAAGGCAGGGGAGATGAGGGGCTCTAAATATGACTACCTTGTACATAAAGACAGAGAAATGCTGCCAAGGCAGTGAACTTGAACTATAATCTCAGACTGTCAATGAGCAGGTGACTCAGAGTTTTCAAGGAGCAAGGGACTCGGGATGGGGGAGGGTTTTGGAGAGCACAAGAGTGGACTGAAATTTTCTAATGAAGGAAAAAAGAAAGCCAACTATATTTTGGATTATTTATAAGCAGTAGAGAAGAATTTTTAAGAACCCTACAAAACCCTACAACACAGTCATGCTGATTTCACTGTAGAATGGTTGGAAGCAGTCACTTAAGTCATAGGAAATCTTAGGCGAGCACTAACTACTTGAAGACTAAGCTGTTTTCTTGGGTTTTCAGTAATTGCTAGTTTGCAATTTACAGAAGGCAGTTAATTGACCATCCAGAGAGCAATTGCTTTTAATTGGTCTTAAAAGGGGAATTCCAGGACACCACTCTGAGAAGGAGAAATCTGGGCCTGTGTTTTTATCCGGGTCAGAAATGGCATCTGGGCCTAATTATTTGCATGTGCATCCAGGGAGCAATTGTTTGGCTAACACACCTTAAGAGGTCAGCATTTTTAGTGAGGTATTGTAAACACAAGGTTTATAACTTTGTCTAAAGGACAATGTTCCTTATATACCAAAAGCGAATCTCCCAGACTTCTCTTCTAAGGAACTACTGTGGGTTCAGTATTACTCTAGCCCAAAGCTAAGGTCATCTCCTAAGGAGAGGAGAGGGGCCCGAAGCATCTGTGTCAGGGCACTTCACTGTAACTGCCACTCGCTGCCAGAGATCCCAACAAGGCAGAATGAAAGTGCTGTTACAGCTGGGAAGATGAACCTGGGCTCTCGGATGGCTGACTGGCTTTCCGCTCTTTCCCTGGGGGCCAAGGATGGGATGGGCCAGAGCCCAAGATGTCCCAGCCGTGTCTTTCAGAGCTCGGAATTCCACCTTGAGCTTTCCATCTCCTCTGTCCCGTTCTCTCTCGAGTCTGCCGTAGAAGTGAAAGCACTTCCCAAAGCCACCGATTCCAAACAACTGGCCAACCCAGTTTCACCACGCTGGCCGGCCGTGCACCTGGAGCGTCAGACCTGAGACAGGTGCATGCATCAGCAGAGGGGAAGGTGCTAGAGCTTCAAGGCGCACCTGGGATGACAATGGTTCTGCAGGAAGGGTGCGAATGGCCAGGGCTCATCAAGGTGACCTCAATGAGACATGCTGCCAGGGAGCCAGGAGAGGAGCCTGACCCACCACAAAAGCAGCTGGTCCATGGGCATCCTACCTGCACCCAGCACTGCACCTTCTCCACACACTAGGTGTGCCTGTCTCTGAATCCTGGGTGCTCCCAACAAAGAGCCCTGCTTCCACTGATTCTTGGGATTATTCCAGTTAAATGAAGCTTGAACCTTTTTTAGGTTCAAGAACATCTCCATTTTTTTTTTAATCCTGATGGAGAGACAATACCATTACTAGCCCTTCATCGCTGGTTGGCAGAAGGCTACCTGAGAGATACTGGAGGTTGTACGGGCTGGTGAAGGCAGAGACTACTCAGACCACGTCAGTTGAGTGATGAAAGGCAGGGTGTGAACAGTGTACGCCCCCATCACTCCATCACCTGACAAGTAACTACATTCCATGAAACGAGATATGAGACCCCCAGAAATGATCCTGCCACTCAAGCCTCCATCCTCCGAGTCATCCTGAATAACCTACACCTTTACCACGGTCTCCACACACACAGTCTTGTCAGGAACCAAGAACTCATGACTCAAAGTCCTATGACCTTCTGGGAGAAAGGTTTCATGTAAATACTCAAGATTGTGTGACTGGAGAAGGTTTTTTAAGAAAACGGAGCCTCCCTCACTGATGCTGGAGCACATCCCGTTAATGATCTCACTACATTGGATGAAAAGAAATTATGTGTCTGTTTTATAGGAACCAACTTTGAATAGGAGAGGACAGGGCAGACACTCAACATGATAACATGATTCTCAGACGGGAGGTGGGCAGGCAGAAATACTCCCAGCATTTCTAAGAGTTTACAAGAAGTGATTTGGTTTGTACTTTCAGCAATTTTTCTTCATTAGCATGCCAGAATGAAAAAACAAACAAACAAACCAGAAACAAAGAAAAATATCCATCAAGTCAATCAAGTTTGTAGCCAGAAGGGAGAACTATGCCAGGGACAGGCCGGACCACAATGTCTCAGGGTTTCTAGAGCCTGGTTCCCAGGGAAACATGCCCAGCCAGGCCACAGTGCTAGGGGCGTCGGCTGTCATGCAGAGGAAACCGAAGTCCATTCTAAGTGGACTAAAGCAGAAGCTTCTCCTGCCAGCAAGGAGCTGCGTGGTCAGACACACAGGCAGCAGCCTCCCGGGCCAATCTGCTCATCTGCGAGATGAGAGGTTTGTAGAGACAGAACAGAGTTCAGAGCCCCCCAGGCCCCAGTTCTAAATTTCTGTGACACCAAATTCCTTTATTCCTAGAACCTCCCTGAAAAACATTTTCCTCTTCTCTCTCGAGTTGTGTCCTTAAAGGCATCAACAAAGAGTTTATTAGAGCCCATCTCCAGAGGTCCCCTTTAGGCTTCAGAGCCTCTGCTGACAGTTGTTCAGGTTTGCCCTGTACTTGGGCACAGAGCTGGGGAGCCAAAAGGGGTTCAAGTCCACCCTGTAGTCCCCTGGGTATCAGCCTAGAAGATGGGGTGCCTTTTCCAATTCATACGCAAATATCCTTTGTCTACATGATAGTTGCAGCCCTTCCTAGGAACAGGAACCTTTACACACACACACAAACACACAGAACTACCTAAGTAGGCAAATCGTTATTCAATCCAAAAGTCAAAAAAAATTTAAATGTACTTTAGAGAGACTGAGTTCTTACAAAGCCTACATCATCACACTTTACATATGAGTCTTATTTACTAAGGAAAAGAGAAGTTTCCATAATGCACTCAGTGACCACCCTCCAATTCCCAAACACCAACTTCAGTTGCTTTTCCAGAATCCATTCTGGGTATGTTTGCACAGAGGGCAAAGCCTTTTTGAGCAAAAGATTAAGCACTTGGAGCATATATAAGCTGCTTGAGCACACTGTATGAAGTTCAGTGTACACATTCTCAGCTTTGACATTTCTATGTGTCAAAACAGCTGATTTTCCTGCTTCCTCCACAGGGAGATATACAGACAAGTCCACCCAAGTTAAAAATTATCCCCATTTTCTGACTAAAATAAATGAAAACTCAATCCAAGCTATGAAAAATCCTAAAATTCCTCCTGAAATGGTTAGAAAATCCGATTCAAGGAAGTGATCAATTGGAGCTATTATCTCTTGTTGGAATAACTTTCTAATTCCATGGCTAAAAGGTCAAGGAGATTAACAAATGCTGTTTTGCTCTGATATCCCAATACGTGGCAGACTTTGAAACTAAAGGGAAACGTATAAATAAATACATCTTTGTAAACTATTTCCTCCCGTGACTTTCTCGATGATCATAGCTTAAGAGCTTTGTGTGTGTGTCTGTGTTCTTTTCCCCTTGACCAAAGCTATTTCCCCTGGAGACGTTCCAACTATATACTGCTAACATACTCCCACTGTGGAATTCATCTGGAAAATTTTGCAACTTAAAAAAAAAATCTCAGTCATCTAACGGCGTCTCTATGGATCTACAGAGTAGAGAACAAAAGCATACAGTAAATATTTTTGGTCTAGCTCAAAAGGAACTTGGTGATTTGTGCAACTGAGTGTATTTGTTTATAATAAATTGCTGAAGAAGTCAGAACACTTTGTTCACATACATTTGATTTGGGAGTTAAGGATCTAGCGAGTCAAATATACACAGTGCCCGACTCAGTAGGAGCTCAATAAATATTTGTGGAAGGAAGAAAAGCTCCAAGTCCTGTCAGTATTAGCTGTCTGCCTTCTTGTAAGGCACTGAAATTCTTGAAGTTTCCGTTTCGCAAGAAGGAGGACTGTACTGTCAATTCTTATTATTCACGACAGTTGTATCATATGGCCATGAATAATCAATTAGAGAATACTGAACCATTGCTTCTAGGGGGAATACAGGGGGCTAGGTCCTTCTGAGCTTCCGGTCACAATTTCATCACCTCATCAGTACACAGCCTCGTTTGAGGTGCATTTCTGTTTAAAGGTCTTATTTGATAAACATTGTTGACTTGTTAATGTTGAAGTTACAACCATCAGCCCTAGAACTCACCCCTGAACTATGTTTATCTAACACATTTTCTTTAAAGTACAAAAAAGCTGTGCTGTGACTTCAGAATGCTGGCTGGCAATGCAGCACTGCACTTGCGGGCAGTTCAAATAGTTACTCATCCCAAAGCATAAAGATGTGAAAAATATGGGTGCTAAATAGACCCCCCCAAAAGGACACTTGTTTACTGTATGAGATCTGATAGGCACAGGATCATCTTGTTCGACCGCATCTGAGCAGGCGCAGGTGAAAACCCTCAATTTTCTCACTGCTTTGCATATGTCTGAATGACAATGAAAGCCCTGCAAATATTGAACTGGAGGTCACAAAAATTAGCAAGCAGGGAAATGTGCAAATACAGAATCCATAAATAATGAGAATCAACTGTATTTTATTCCCCAAACAGTGAAGATGTACTCTCTGGCAGCTACTTGGTAGGAAGGTGACCAAAACAGATCCCTCCCTCAAGCTGCTAATGTTCTAGAAAGAAAAAGAACACCACCCAATAAATGTTACAAAATGTAATAACAGCATGATGTAAAAGAGAGGGGGACACGGAAAGGGGGACCATAATAGAACGCAGGTTCAGGAGGATGTTGGCATTTACGCCCTCACAGAGCACAGGTGGCTGGGGGAGCTGGCACCAGCGAGATGCTAGGAAACAAAGAGGGATAAAATATTGTGCTGTTCTGGAGCCCATAACAATGGCAGGGGAAAGACGCTCTGCGGGAGGCATTTTTTTAGGTTTCATTCTGAATATGTGTTAATCATTGTTAAACTTATCAGATGAAGTTATTGTGAAAATTCCTCAAAAGCTAAGAGTATTCCACATCATTTTAACCACCCATTTATCTGGCTTCCTATTTTATAGTTGCAACTTGTCTCAATCTCATGGAAATATCTGGGTATCCCTTCACTACATGTAGACAAGAAAGGGAAAGCTGTCCCTTTCTTCTGCAGAATAAAAGCCTGCGTCTAGCGGGCAGGGGGCATCACACTCCCACGCAGCAGTGTTTATAGGTCTGAGTTCATTTATGCCCTCTGGGCCCGGCTATTTCCCCATTAAGTGTTTCCCACTTAATTGGGCCCCAGGAGTTGGGGCAAGCCGGTCTAGGCTGCATCTGCTTGCTTTGTGGTCCCCGCTGTCAGGAACGTGGCTTTAACCAAGCAGGGCCATCACAGGGCTGGAATGCATCAAGCCCACCAACATGTGAGGATGCATACCCCAAAACACTGTCCTGAACATGTGCGGGATGAGAGCGTAGGCAAGGACATTTTAATGACCTGCTGGGAAGTTCCCTATTTTTGTGAAAGCAGAAGCAACACAACACCCCACACAAGGCTACACGGGGACTGATGCGCCTCGATGATGGCACTGCAAGGAAGGTCTGGGGCATGACTGCAGAAACCGCCCCACCCTACCCCACGTGCATGGGGGTTGCCATTATCACAAAGGTTACAACAGAGTAGCAGACATGTTTTTCTATTTCATAAATAACTTGTACTCATTGCAGAAATACTAGCAACTACTGATATGGTACTCCAAGGTCTGGGAGGAACCTTTATTTATTTATTTTTAATTTTAATTTTTTATTTATTTTTTAATTACTGTTTATGTCTTTTACATTATTGTGTATTCCTGAAAAAAGGTTCAACATCACTTATAATCAGGGAAATGCAAATCGAAACCACAATGAGATACCACCTCACACCAGTGAGAATGGGAGGAACCTTCTATGACGGAGCAAGGTACAAAGATGTTCCGGCCACATCTTTGGGGAGACAAGAATGCAAAGCACTAGGGACCGTCGGCAGCAGGAAACTGTGACCCCAGCATCCTGAAAGGGCAAGGGGAGAGGCAGCTGCAAAAACCCAGTGAGATGGAGGGCTGGTGGGGAGGAGGCGAGGCACTCGGGATGAACACTGGGGCAGAAAGATGCCCAGCTCTCTCTCCCCCTTCTTCTCTGCTGCTGGGCAATCCCTGGCTAGCCCCAACAGAAAACAGCGGCGGTGGGGAAAGGTGGAAAGAGGCCTGCAAGGGCAGAGAAAAACCAGCATATCAGAATATAAGGAAGCACATGGAAAATTGCCAGTAACCCCCTACCTGAAAGACAGGCCATTCGCTATAGTCACTCAATGTTCTTTCAAGTCAGACAAGAATTCAGGTACACACACACGTGAACACATACTTTCATTTACAAAGGCAGCTCCATCCTCTCCATCTGTATTCTGTTTTCACATAATGTAACAAGAACCTCTTATTTCAGAAAATTCTCATTTGAACCACATGCCACACGGATGTATTTTAAATTATACCCTTATTATTGCATATTTAGGTTTTGTTCTCAAATTTTAAATTCATAACAAAACACAATCAACTGCCTTGCAGCTGTATCTTTTTGCACATCCTTAATAATTTCCTTAAGATCAATTCCTAGACACGGATGCTGTGTTGTCAAGGTCTCCAAGGTGTACAGCTAATCTGCTGAGTGCATAAGGTGAAACACCACAGGTGAAACATCACAGTCTGGTGTTGAAGGGGATTTTCCCATACAAGAAACTGATCAGATATTAAGTGCTGCCTTTCCCACTGCACTTGTTAGTTTCCAAGACAGTGCTGTCAATCTCCCCTCACACACACTCACAGATGATGTTTACAAAGGACGCTATTCTTGAGTGTCCAGTCCCCAATATCACTCTGTCCAGGCTGACACCATCTGTGCCCAACACTCCTGTCCTCGCCAGTCATCTCCTTTTCCGAGTAGAGAGGTTTCTGACAACAGCTTTCTGCTCCCTGAAAGTCACACCCCTTGAGCCAAGAGGTTGTCCTGGCCACGAGCAGAGCACTGGAGGATGGAGGGACAGACTGTCTCTAGCTGAAAGCAGCCAGTCAGGGGCAGATGCGGGGAAGTTGCCCTGCAGGTCCTGTGTGCCGAGGCAGAAGCCAGGCTTCCCTGAAGCTCTGGGGAGCCGCCTCAACACCAGCTCTGCAGCAGAGGCGCTGGCACCCAGAGGCTGAGGCAGAAAGGCCTGCTGCACCCTCAAGCCCTGCACCCAGACATCATGGGGCACAGAAATGGTGTGAACTCCTGGGCAGACTTGCGAATCAGTGTGAGCAATGAAAAGTGCTGGTGCCCGGCCCCAGGGGACCTGGAGCATCACAGACTGTGGTGCTCTAGCCCAGGGGACTTAAGCAATATCCCTTATCACTGGGAAAGCACAAGATCAAGGCGCCGGCAGATTTGGTGTCTGGTGAGAGTCTGCTGCCTGCTCCTAGCCAGTCTTCGCTGCGTCCTAGTGTGGTAGAGAGGACAAGAGAGCTCTCTTGGGTCTCTTTTACAAGGACACTAACCCCACTTATGAGGGCCCCATCCTCATCACCTAACTCCAAAAAACACCCCATATGCCATCACATTGGGGATTAGGTTTCAATGTATAAATTTTGAAGGGACACAAATATTCAGTCTATTGCAGTTTTCCATCAAGATATAAATGACCACAGATTCCTTCCCACTCAAAGGTGGGAAAAGAAGTTTCAAAAAGTGAGACACCAACATGTCGAAGATGAGGAAGCAGGGACTTAGGAGGGAAAGGATGGTCCTAGGGGAAGAGAGGGTGGAGATGTCACCAGCCTCCTCGGTGAAGTCTCGCCTCATCGCACAGGCATGCGGGCAGTGACGGGATGGCCGTGTCCTGTGTGACTCCAGCTAGGGAACCACCTCGCAGAGCTGCTACTTCTAAATATACGCACCTGTCTCTACCTTAGCAAAACTTCCTAGACACTGCCAGGCACCCACACCCACCCCCCTAAATACCCATCACCCCTACCCCTTGTACAAAGCATTTTAGAAACTCTTCAAAAGGGCCTCCCTGGTAGCAGCAAAATAAAATCTAAACCCAAGGTTGACATTTGAAGCTTGCCAGGTCTCAGGTAGATGCTGTTGAAGAGCAGGTGAATGATACATTTTCATAATTGTACAAAGGTAAGTTCTTGCTTAAATTGGGGGAGGCGGGCAGTAGTTGCCCGTGGGCACTGGCCATAGTTGAGGCACCCAGCAAAGTAAGGCAGAGGGAAGGGAGCATGCTGGGGAGGGAGGCAACAGCAGGTCAGTTTAATGAATAGCTTTTGCAAGCCCAGCAGCTGCGGTGGAGCAGGGGGGAGTGTGGGAGAAATGGCGGGAGGGCGGGCTCTGAACGCAGCGCTGAGTGAGCCATGCGGTGAGACAAGCCTTGACAGGAGTGGTGAAAGGAAGAGGGAAGTTTTGTCCAGAGGCGGGTATTATGTGTCGGATTAGACCAAGGAAAGGCTGCAGGGAAGGGAGAAGGGATGGAGGCTCACTCCCGACAACAGGCCTGCCGAGCCAGGAAAGAGTCGCCCGCTGGCAGGCACGAGAAGGCTGACAGGGTGCCAGTTTGGAGATACCAGATCCTGAATTCAAGCAGGAGTAGAGGGAAACTCCAACACCCAAAAGGACGGAGAAGCAACGAAGCCTTCACTGTGTGTGTGTGTGTGTGTGTGTGTGTGTGTGTCCTCGCTTCAGGGAGTATGAAGTGTGTTAATGCAGATCCATCAGAGCAGACTGTATGTCGGCCCGAAGCTGGCTCTCATGTACAGAGATAAATACGAAAGGGAATAAGATACAGCAAAGAAGTGGTAAGAGGAGCGGAGATGTTGCACAGAGGTGGCCAACTGGAGACTTCTAGGAGCACATGAGACTAGAAGACAAAAGAAGGGGCCAAGTGAAGGAGGATGGTGGATCCGTCCAGGGTGGTCTTTAGAGTGAGCTGTGATAATGGCCGCCAACCAGCTTCCCACGCCCCTCCACGCGCCACATTCCTGGGGCCCAGAGTGGGGGCCCTGGCCCCCAGAATCAGCCATGAGTGGCCAAGGCTAGTGCTGGTCTTCACTGGCTCAGGCCTAAAAAGCTCCCGTCTCTGTGCTTTTGGAAGACCCGGGCCACTGCAAAAGGCGCCCCCGGGCTGCTGGCGAGTGAGGAGCATGGCGGGGAGGGCCCTCGCGGGAGGAGGGAGTGACTCAGGCGGGAGCCGGCACCACGTGCCCACGCGGGAAAGACGGGGCCGGTCGACCCTCGGAGTCTCCCCAGCGAGCCCACGTGCAGCAGAGCTAGACCATGCCCCCGGCGCCCTGGTCACGCTGCAAACCCACAGAACTACGCGCAAGACAATCATTTGAAGCCACTGAGATTCTGGGTGGTGGTTTGTCATGTTGCAACAGATGACAGAAGAAAATGCTGTTGAAATTAAGAAATGAATAATCAAAATTAGGAAGGATTCCACGGTGGCTCTGCCACTTACAAGCCATGTGACTTTGAGCAACTTCCTTGACAAGCCTAAGCCTTAATTTAGAGCATCCCTTAAGTGAGGAATAAAAAGTATGTTTTACTCAAAAGCTTGCTGAGAGGGTTAAAGAAAATGCAGCTAAACACAGTGCCTAGGACACAGTAAGTGCACCACACATGATCCTTACACTTACTAAAAAGTCATTATTTTTTAATAGTCTACATTAACGTAGTAAGTATATATTTAGAATTGGCCAGAAAATTTAACACACTCTCTTTTGTAATTACGCAATATTTGCATTACACAGTATTTGCATTTCTAAGAAATCTTGTGCAATCAACAATTGCTTAAAGAATAACTGCTCCCATAGGGAAAAAAGGTTGAGATTTTAAAATTTCAAATTTATAATAAATTATCTTTAGGGATTTAATAAATAGCTGGTAGCTGTAAAACCTTAGTGTCCCTGAGCAAATGCAGCATTTAATCAAATCCAGGTTTTGCTCAAAAGCTTTTTTCCTATCTCTACCAAGACTATCCTTGGCACTTTCTTGTACAGTCTCATCTTAATCATCTGTGACCTTTCATAGAGCACAAAATGGTAACTAGGAGGGTCCATTAACCAAAGTCAAACTAAATTGCAGCCTAGATCATAGAAACAGTAAAGGAAAGAGTTCATTGCGGCACTGTTCACAATAGCAAAGGTATGGAAGCAACCCAGATGCCCAAAAATAGATGATTGGATCCAGAAGATGTGGTACATATACACAATGGAATACTATTCAGCATTCAAAGAAGATAAACACATGCAATTTGCAGCGACATGGA
>PVIJ01012736.1:0-38951 GCA_004024925.1 Scalopus aquaticus
AAATAATAGACCAGTTCAGTACAGTAGCAGGATACAAAATCAATGCACAAAAATCAATAGCCTTCCTATATGCAAACACCCAATCTGAAGAAGAAATTAAGAAATCCATCCCCTTCAAAATTGAAACCAAAAAATTCAAATATCTAGGAATAAATCTAACAAAAGACATAAAGGACTTATACAAAGAAAACTACAAAAAAAATTTAAATCAAACAGTAAAACTGTATGCTAATGCCACTCTCAAATTAAAGGGAAATATACAGGAAAATGTATTGTCTATCTTGAGTAAGGTAATACATGAAATTACTCTAGTTATTGCATTAAATTCTAGTTAGAATTTAATAGGAAGAATCTATATAGAAATTTCTAAAGTTTTTTTTAATAATTGCATGACTCATCCTATTGTCTGTTAGTTGAAAAAATTAGTGAAACATCAATATGCAACCCACATACAAATGACTCATTTTGACACTGAATAACTCTCAAATTATTAATTGAACAATATCTTTAACATGACCTGATTATAATTAGATCACATAAAAAACTGAAGCAACTAAAAAGTGGTTCTTAAAAATGCAAAATGGAGTTGTCTACAAAGTACAGTTTATTGATCAAGGTTTGAATTATAAGTAGAATTTACAATTATAACTTGAGTTTAGTCCATTGGGGGGAAAAAAAATCTAATTTACTCCTGATGCCTCTAATTTATCTTGTTTTCTACTGTCAGGATACTAAAACTGTGTAACTTAACGTATTTCCTTTTAAGCCTTTACTGCCAAAAACCTTAGAGCAATTTTTATTTCCCAAATGTTTAAACTTGTTCATTTCATATTCTTGATTCCTTTAAGTTTCCTACACATAGTCTTTGTTGTGATCTTTCTTAAATGACTTAGCTAGCACTGTCCTATATGATCTGCTCAAATCCTTCAAAAATAAGTACAGACACTCCAACGAAAGGAGAAAGAGAAGAGTGGGAAGGAGGACACAGACAGGAAAGGGTGTAGCCACCGACACACCTGGTCCTCAGCATTGGCACAGCTCCGTGGTTCTGTTTGTGAAAACTACACCTTCTAAGGAAGTGCAGATTAACAATGTGCTATGATTTTTTTTAAATGGAGGCAATGACAATGTCATACAATTAGCAAATTATAAAAACTGAGCTTATATACAGAGAATAACAATAATAATATTTAACTTTACTAAATGTCCATTATGTCCCAAACACTATACGGAGAGCTTACATGGATTATTTACTGCTCAAAAATAACCCATGAAGCAGGTTTTATTATTAATATTAAATTATTATCATCACCATTTTATTAAAGAAGAAATGAGACTTAGAATGGTTACATACCTATGTAGTATGTATGTGGTGAAGCCAGGACTCATACTACAAATTCCAGAAGCTGTTCCTTTAGCCAGTGTGATTGCATCATTGTTATTAAATAAATATGTATTGTTATTCTGATACATGTTGTCTGAAGTACAAACTGGCATTATGCTTCATGAGAATTAGCCTAGGGCAGTCAGATAAAATACTGAAATGAATGTAATTTCATATTGCCAAACCAAGTATTTCAGCATACTGAGAAGAAGGGAAAAACAGAATGAGACAGAATTGGAAGCTGCCCTAAGACATCTCAAAGTGCTCTGGATTCATAACCAGGTGTGAGATAAGAGAGATGCTCTGGAAAGGAGCTGTGAAACCTGGCTTCCAGTTCTTTCTCTGCTCCTAATAAGAAATGTCTCAACTCCTATGGGCATCAGTTTCCTCATCTGCAGAGCAATAGGAGTGATTCAGTACAAGCCAAGCACCTTGGAGCTCAAAGGCTGAAATCGTGGGAGGACACCAGGGCCTTTCCATTCCCTGTTAGGGGAGCTCGCAGTCCAGGGTGGTCCTCAAGAGGCAGGCTGCTGCTGCATATTACTGCGAGTCAAAACAGACAGTCTCAGGACCCACTTGTACTTATTCAGGGGAAGTACCTCTTCTTTGAGAGATCCCACTTTATTAAGGAAAAATATTCCATGCTAGACAAATCCTAGCTAAGCATTCAGATAAGATGAAAAACCCAAAAGTAATCAGTAACCAGCTATTCCTTCCACGAAGAAGTACTCTACCTCAATATAACTTAGAAAAAAACCCTTTTCCTAAAATTTCTCTCTGAACTCTCGCAATGATTAGAGAGATATCTGAAGTTAAAAATTAAAAGAAAACAAACTAAAACCACTAGAAAGCAATTAGGGTATCTCAGAAAAGAACCTAGTTATCAGCCATACTTTAATATGGAATAGCCCAATCACCTTGAGAGAAGTGACAAGGGAATTTACAGGAAAAAATGTACTCACTTCCTTTTAGTTTCATCCTCCAAAGAAAGAGAAATGGGCAAGGTCAGATTTGAGTAAAATTGTGAAGAATAGAAAATGTATAGTGCTTTTCTTTTGTTAATCTCCTTCCTGATGACCCCCCCAGCATTGCCAAGTTCACACCCTTTCTGACATATGCTTCGAGTCATAGTCCCCTCACCTGTCTGTTCTCCAAACTTCAGTGTCCTTGCTAATTGCTAATGTGTTTTCCTCTAAGCTAAAAGCTAATAACTAAAGAGTATGGTACTTGAGTTTTCTAATCATGGAAATTCCAAGGCAAAATGACTATGGGAGGAGGAGATAGGTGAGAACCTTATTTATCTGCTTACCTACCTGTGAAGAGCATAAAGCAAATTCCCCTCCCTGAAAGAAGTATGGGGGTGAGGGAGAGGGGCAGTGAGATAACACAAAAGAATGTAAGTCTGGGCTCAGCCAGCACCAGCCTTCTAGGGCTTCACCCCAAGCAGGATATTGCTGCACTGCTCCATAGTGTCCCTGCACCGGTACCCAGGCAGCAGGCCAATTTGCTAACCCCTTGCCTGGCCTTGCACAGTTAGCATCATCTGTGCAGTCCTGGCCCCAGTGTAACCCTGGCTGGTTTGAGAAAAGTTGGCAGAGAGAGTCTAGAGTGTGCTATTTAAAGCTATAAGCAGCTACTGTGGATGGAGATGAGCTGCTTTAGTGACAGGATAAGAACCAACACAGATGATTTCCACTTGCCCTAATAAAACTTACTCACCTGCCTCATTAAACAGAAATTAGAAAACAGTTTATTTCTATTTATTAACTAAAAGTACTCATTTATCTATTCCACCCAGAAATTTTTTCAAACTTAAATTGTTTGATTTCCAATCCTTAGGATCCAATTTCAGCCTCAAAATGAAATGAAATACATGTATACTATATAATACAATATAGACACTATGTATGTTTACATATACACACACATACACACCCCTAAACGCACACATGGAATATTTAATGTAATCATACACACATCCACCTTGACATACACATGTACGTAGATACAGACTGGGAACATAAAGTGAGATCCATGTATGTGTACGGTTTTGATTTGCAGCTTCACAAGCTACATAAAATACTAGGATTACCCACTGGGACTTCTCCCTGATACCAAGTGGGATTATATACTGTCAAAAGCACATTCAGCTTCTGAATGCAGTTATCTGGGTCTTCTGTGAAACACAGGACAAGACACTCAGTTCTCCGGGTGCCTAATCTATAAATGGAACAAGATTAAGATAAGTCTAGCTAAAGATGGATCTGAGCTTGGCACACAATAGTTAGTGCAAGCTGAAGTGGTGTGGTTTTCTGCGTTTGGCTTGAGAACCTTTATAATGTCCCATCAAGGAGCAACCATAGAAAGAAATGAAGTTATCCACTAGAGTTTGGGTACTGATGAGGAAGGAAGCAGTAGCATTCTAGAAAGAGGGAGCAAATATTTAATTAGGGTTCATGTATCCTTCAAAGTGATAAGGAACAAATTATAGTGCTGTGAAATTTACCTTCTGCATCTTCATTCTGTATTTTATCAGATTATTTATTGTGCAAGTGCTATATATTAGGCACGGTGCCTGGTCTTGTAAATACAGGAGTAAAGACTCAGTTCCAATTCTCATAGAATTTCCAGTTTTGCAAAGAGGAAATATCATTAAATTTTATGTCTGATCAGAGCTCAAAAAAGTTGCTATAGTTAACAATCTTGATTGGAATGTCAGGATATAGCATATTTAACTTTCTTTTGAGGAATTAGTCCAAACAATAATATTTTTACAATATCTTTTTTAAAATTCCGTATGTTTTTAAAGCAACAGGTTACCATGCTGACTTGTACCTCTTTCTATTGCTTATTAATTTAAGAGACATACTATGCATCTACTATGGTGTTAAGCTCAAGTGTGAACTCGGGCTATGTTTTGTTGCCCCTTCACTAGCTCATATATAAAAGGTGAAGGAAAACAAGAGAGAAAGAAAACTTAGTTATGAAAAATCACTGCATTAAAAAACTATTCAGTAGGATGGAGTTGATTTATGTGAAATCATAGGAACCTTAAACTTTTAAGGTCTTAGAACTTCATTTGTGAAAACTTACACATATGGAAATCTAAACACATTCTATAATTCACCTTTCACACATGATAATTCCCCCCATTCTAATATTCACACCATTCAGTTTTTCATTATTTGCTGAGCACATACCGTGTGTCAAGTGTTCTTAAAGACCAAGGGGAATGAGTTTTTATGCTGAGTAGAGAAAGCCATGTTCCTCCCCCAACAATAAATGTAAAAAAATACACTCAGGTTAAATGTAAGATACCAATAATGTCTACAAATAAGATTTAAAACATTAATAAAATATAGAGCAACCAGGTTATAGCTAAAATCTTCAGAAAAATTCTTTTTGAGGAAATGGAATGTGTTCAATTCCATTTAAAATTAATACCTGAATAATGGATAGGATTCTCTCTCTATTTAAAGACCTAGAAAAGAATATTCAGAGCAAAAGAAACAGCATGTCGAAAGGGAAAAGAGGAAATTTTTTAATTGCTTGAAAGACAAAAGTAAAACCAGAGTTGCTGCATATAGTGAACAAGGGACTGGTGTCAAAGAAGCATAAGAAGAACAGATCTTGTGGAATAGTGATTCTCAAAATGTAGTGCCTCCTGGGAATTTGTTCGCAACACAAACTTTCAGGGCCCTCTGCAGACTGACTGGAGTCTGAAATGCCAAGGGACCCAGAAATCTATATTTGAACAAACCCTCAATGGACTTCTCAAGTCCCTGAGGTTAAAGTCTCTTGGAGAGAACAATGATTCCCAGTACTTGCTTCACACTTCACACCTGGAGCAGCATGTATCTAAGTTCACATGAATCTGTATCTCTAAGATTGGGAATCTAGGCATTTTTGAGATTTTTTTCACATTTTTGAGATGACCATGATACCGATGATTATTTGAAACTACTGACTTAGGGTACAATTATCTGCAAAATGAAAAGACACCCTACAAAACTGGAGAAAATATTCATACATCATATCAGTACATCTGACAAGGGGCTAATATCCAAGATCTGCAAATAACTCATACAACTCAACAATAACAAACCCAATCAGAAACTGGGCAAAGGTACTAAACAGACCCTTCTCCAAGAAAGACATACAGATGGTCATCAGGCATGTGAAAAAAGGTTCATCATCACTTATCATCAGAAATGCAAATTAAAATCACAATGAGACACCATCTTACACCAATGAGAATGACCCATATCAAAAACACCAAAACCAACAAGTGTTGGAGACAGTAGACAACAAGGAATCCTTCTACACTACTGATGGTACTGTAGACTGGCCCAATCTCTAAGGAAAACAGTAAGACGGTTCCTCAAGGTATTAAAATATAGATCTACTATACTATCCAGCAATTCCACTCCTAGGAACCTATCTGCAGACTACAAAAACACTAATTCAAAGGATATGTGTTCCTATGTTCACTGCAGCACTGTTTATAATAAACAAAAGCAAAAACTAGCAGGCAACCACAAATAAGAGACATTCTACAGGGGAGGAAGAGGAAGACCAAAATGGAGAAAAGACCACAAGGGACTATGGTGATGGTTCACGGGTGAATTGGTGGGAAATCTACGGGGGATACACAATAATGTAAAGGATATAAATTAAAGGGAAAAAAAAGAAAAATAATAACGAAGTTATAAAACAACCCAAGTGCTTCAAGGACAGATAAGTGCACAGATGTAGTATATGTTTATACAATGGAATACTGCTTGGCTAGCAAGAAATTTGAAATCTTGAAATTTGTGATGAAACAATATGGATAGAAATGGAGGGAATTATGCTAAGCAAAATAAGTCAGAAGGAAAAAGACAAATACTGAATAATTTCATTCATATTTAGAACACAGAGAAACAAAACAAAGGATCAGACAGAACAAAACCAAATAAACCCTAGAAATCTGAGTATAAAATTGAAGGCACCAGAGGGGGAGGGGGAGAGGGAGCATAAAGTGTAGGTGGAACCCAATAGACTAAGGTAGAGAACTATGGCTTGGTGGTAGACATGGTGTGATAACATATATTTGAAAAGAGGTATTCCCATACATCTCAGTCCTATACAGTGTTGTAAGCCAACATCACCTGAATCAATCGATTAAACAGAAAAATCAATAAATTTGTAAAAGCATCTAGACATCTGAGAGGAGAGGCTGAGTAGGTTGCAGGGTATATTTATATGCAGGTTGCAGGGAGTGAGAACAAGACACAAAGAGTCATCACTTTATGCATGGAATTTCAAGCTGTGACAGCTGTTGAGCTCCTCTAGGTTAAGAGTACAGATATACTAGAGAGTAGGTGAAGCACAGAACTTGGGAGTGGAAACAGCACAGGAATGGAAAGACTCACAGGTGCCCAAGGAATGTGACAGTTCTAACTATTAAAGCACACAACAGGGCCTCCTGTGGCACAAGATGTTAAGTCTCAGCACTATGAAGCTATCAGCAGCCACTGCAGCACAAGTTCCATCTTGGCCAGGGAGCTTCCCACATGGTGCAGCAGACCTCTCCTGCCTCACCCGCTGCTCCCCTCAGCAGTGTATTTCAGTGGATCCGCCTGTTCTGCTCCCCACTCTGTCTCTGGTGAATCCTCTCACTCCCCCACACACACCTCTGGCCTACACCCCAGCCCTTGTACACATAAATAAATAAATCTTTAAAAAAAAACTGTTAAAAGGACAGTACAACTGAAAATATCAAGGTCTCTGAGTTGCCCAATGGCACAGCCTCACTACTAGTTTTTGAAGCCAAAGTGACTTTAAAATTCACAGGCATTTCACAGTGACCACTGGCAACTGAATTATTAACAAAGCCCCACCTACCATCAAGAAATCTTTACATGAATCAAAAGAGGAATTTGAGGATCAGACATATCAAGTGACTAGCCCAAGTTCTGCCAGCCTGGGGAAATGGTATTCACTAGTATTTCCAATGAACATGCATCTCCATGCAAGGGGACATAGAGAGGGAAATGTAGTTGTACATAGTTAATCCAGTCTGGGGTGGACAGGTACTGAGCCAAACTGGAATTATGAGTAGGCGGAGGCAAGGGCCAAAACAGTATTACAATTTAAAAAGAGAGAGAGAAAGCTGAATTCCTTACCTTAGAAAGCATGTCAGCTGGGAAAAAAAAACAGTATTCAGTATCATGGTATACAAATAAGAAACAGACCATTTTCGTTATAGTCTGTCATTCACTGAGACTTGTTAGAAATGTTAGCTTTCAAGTCCCTCCACATACCTACTAAATCAGAAACTCTGAGGTAGCACCTAGCATTCTGCTTTAACAAGCTCTTCAGGAGATTCTGATGCCCACTAAGGTTATAGGTCTTGAGGAGAGCAATGATTCTCATCGCTAGTTGCAAAATCCTCAAATAAGACATAGGAGTAATTCTTCCAGAAAAACAGCTGCATCAGTACAGCTAGCACACCATTCTGACATTGAGATAAGTTGGTGCTGCCCCAACAGTACATCCAAGGGCAGTCCTTTCTGCTCTTTATATTCTATAAAAATAGAAATATATATACATATATATATAGAGAGAGAGAGAGAGATACACATACACACATGCACGTGTGTACATATGCATGTATACATACATGTGTGTGTGAATATATATCTAAATATATATAGTGTATATTTGCATATATACATGTAAGATATATATGTCACTGGAGATGTCTTTTTTCACATCATTTTCATCTTTGGTTTCAAGCATGGTAACTAACACACCCACACTTAGCTAAAGGATAGGGGTAGATGCAGAGTGATTTATGTATTTCTCTTAACACTAATTATTTCCACATCTGATTAGAAATCAAAAAATACCTCCCAAAATGGTAATAACAAGTTCTTTAGAGTCTTCAAAAACACAGAATTTATTCATAGTGAATTCTAAATAAATATTGAAAGGTAGGAAAAGCATTATTAAAAAGTAACCGTAAGTCAACATTTGGAAAAGTAACACTCATACATGCAATGTTGACTCCAACTATGATTAATGAATAATGATCATTGTAATGTTTTGATTTTTTCCTTTACTAGGAATGCACTGTTCACAAGGATAAATTAGAATACAAATTTAAAGAGTCACAGAGTATCAGTCTTACAAGGAGTCTCAGAAATCTTGGAGTCAACAGTTTCCTGATTTTTAGATCCCTGAGCTTATGGGGACAATGGAAATATTTGTGGAGATCTGAGGATGACTGCCATTGTTTCATAAGGTTAAACAGAACTGTTTTACTGGAAAAGATCATCAGTCAGTGTAGAGGGAGAGTAAAAAACATTACTCTTAAGTATTCTCATAGTTAAATATTTTTCTACATTTTTTTCTACATGCAGTATATAAAAAGAGGGACCTCCTTGAAATTTTACATCAATGGTAGAACCAACAGAGCTTAGCATCTTCCCTCATCATTGCATTAAGTCTAGACGTGGCATCACATTTGAGGCCAAAGGTGACAATAATGTGCAAGTGACCAAACAGACATAGTGATTTCATTTTAAATGAACCCACATAACTATGCTTGGTCTGCATTCTTGTCCTGGAGGTGCATTAATACCATCCTCAGAGCCAGGTATGCAATATAAAGGACAATATAAAGTAGAAAAAGTATGAGATATTGGCACCTTCTAAGAAGATCAAGTATCCTACAAGACCAAAGGAAGCATTATCCCAAGATTCCAATCACTATGTTAAAGCATTGAGTTTCACAGATAATGCTAAATAAAACATTTCCCACTGTGTTTGGGTTGCTAACATATGCAGAATCTCACACTAAGTGCTGTTCTTCATTTTTTCCCGGGCTTCCCATGCTCAGACTATGTCCTACTACATTCATATGACACCCCAGCATCTATTAATAATAGCACAATTCTCGCAATCTGTAAAGAGCTTCCATTTTTAGGGATATCACCAGACAGAAGGAGGCCTTCCAGAAATCTCCCACATTTCCTATATGTTTCTTATTTTTAAACATCCTTGTTTATTTTTCCCACTATAGGATTTCTCCCCTCAGGTGTGGTCATTATAGCTTTCCCATCCTCAAAGTACCCACAATCCTCCACCACCCTCCATTTCTAATTGGGATCAGAAAGTCTACCATCTACTTATAATTTTTTAAAAATCAATACTTTAAAAAATGCATTTTCTGCTAGTTGGAGTTAGGGACCCACCATGCCACCTTTATCTTCATCACCCTCAACTGCCTCCACAGAGCTGTAGGAAATTGTGTACTTTACTGTAGCGTCTTTTTCATGGAAGACTCTGGACTAGAAAAAATAACAAATAAATATAAGATCGCATATTAACCACTGCCAGCTACTAAGAGAGATATGACATGAACAAGGTTGGGAAGGCGCTGAACTATGGAATATGCCACATAATGTCAGATAACTCTATCTGCAAATGTCTCTGAGATTGTAAATTTCAAATAATTAACCAAACAGAAAGACTGAGAAGAATGTTAAAATTATGACTTATGCCTAGTAAATTCCATTCCAGTCAAGGTCTGGGATATGTCCTTTTAAGATTCATCCCTAAAAGGAAATACTTTCTGAAGCAGAAGTGGCTAACTTCATGGTCTACTGAATGAGTGAGTGGTCAATTTCATAAAACCAAAATTATTGCAGTTCCAACAACAAGAGGCCAATCATGGTTACTATAAATTTATCAACTCTAAAGAATCTAGTAAGTGGGACAAAATATGTCTAATTCCTATTTCTAAACAGAACCCAAAGAAGAACTTTCTTTGTAGCAGAACTGTATGTAAATAAGATAGAAATTCATAAGTTTCCCATCTTTATAATTCTTCTGTAGAGCAGAGTATCAGGTGCACAAGCAGATGTGAAAATTATAGGATTTTCTCTAAGGTTTCACTTTATAGAGGAATGTGTTTTCCACAAGTTAGGTTACAGACTAAGTTGAGTCATTGCAGTATTTCTTATTTTGCAAACTTCTTCACTATTATAATTAATCATAAAATGTTAAGGACAAATAATGATAAATGGAAACAAAGGAAAGGAATTGTAGTGACAAATATCAGTTTCCTAAGAGCCAGTCTGTGCGTAAGATGCCTGTGCAGTCTAGTTAAGACCTTGACCTAATAAACCTTACCTTCCTCGCTTTACTGAAGGAGAGACATCCAAAACAACAAGTAACCAGTTCAAGGTCACAAAGCAGCAGCTGGTGGAGCCTGAATTGGAGTCCAGGTCTGTCTTACTTTAAAAATTATGCCTGCTCCCAAAAAGAGTTATTTCCCTCAACCATTGGACTTATATTTTCCCAAACTGAACTCCTCCAAAGTATCATAGCTATGAATTGTTCGGGCACTGTTTCTTTTCACTGGTGTTTATTAATTATTCTCACTACAGAACTCAAAATTTAATAAACAATTTAACATAGGCAAAAATTATCTTCTGGGTTGTTCTTTTTTTTTTTTCCACTTTATATTTTATTCCAAGCTCACACCCTTGGATAGTCTTTGTATAAATTCAAGTAATCTGCATGAGAGAAATATAGCCAAAAATTTTGGAAAAGACTTGACATATTTATAATTCTAAAATATATAAATATATAAAATTTGAAAATGGAAATTTATACAGTGTTACAAACTAAAGGTACCTCAATTTAAAAGAAAGAGAGAAGGAGGGAAGGAGGGAGGGAGGGAGGGAGGGAGGGAGGGAGGGAGGAAGGAAGGAAGGAAGGAAGGAAGGAAGGAAGGAAGGAAGGAAGGAAGGAAGGAAGGAAGGAAGGAAGGGGAAAAATGTGAAAATCAGGAAGGAAGGAAGGAGGAAAGGAAGAAAGAGGAAAAATGTGAAAATATACGAAACCTTCCCTTTTCACCCTAGAGCAGCACAAACTGGCTATTTCTCTTTCTGAGAAAGGAAGCTGAGTGGGGGATAAAACCATCGACCGAGACCTGGCAGAGGCAAGTGCAAACACCGTGCACAGTGGGAGCTAATACACAACCAGCTCCCAGAGGGCCACCTCTGCCCCATCCTCAGATGAGAAGCAATGAAGTCTGTGTACTGGTCCTCCCAGACTAATTAAACTAGAGGACACTCACCTCTCTTCATTCTGAATCAATGCCTACAGCGTTTTCCTTCTACTTCTGAAAATAAGAGTATAGGGGCTTTCAGCTTCTTCTAATCTTGTTTTGCTAAAATAGTCTGGTGTAAGTGCCTGGAAGTGAAACAAGTTTTCAATCCTTTGTTCCTCAAACCTGCTAAGGCCTCTTTAATCAGCATGCAAACCATGAAGACACAGATCTTCCTGTGTCCCATCAATAAAACACATGACACCTTCCAGGGGAGAAAAAGGTAGCAGGCAACTGGCCTTTAGAGATCAGGTTCTTCTTAAAAAGCAGATGTTTAAATGTCAACATCTAAAGATCATTCCTTGAAAACCCTCTTTTCTAAATCCACTATAAATAGCTACAGATTTGTACCTATTTTTAGTATCAAACATTTCATTTACCAGATTGCGCTGTATTTACAATTGCTGGTCAAATGTTTTCAATCTTGAGCACACTAGCACATAGACTATTTAAAATAGACTTTTTAAAAAGTGCCTCTGCAGAAAGAGTTACTGAAATAGGCATGGAACAAACATATTTTTGATGGGAACAAATCCCAAAGTCTTAAGGCAGGGAAGTCTATGGCAGTTTTCTTCATAGGTTTGTAGTTATCCACAAAGGCATCATTGGGCGTGAGGCTAAAAAAAATTGTAAAGACGCAATGCCTCCAACACTAGTCATATGTACTATCAGATATTTTATTTTTTTTAATATTTTTATTTTATTTATACATACAAGCGGGGGTACAGGCCAGAGGCGTGGGGCGGCGAGAGGGTTCACCAGAGACAGAGTGGGGAGCAGAACAGGCATATCAGAAGTACACTGCTGAGGGGAGGCAGGAGAGGTCCGCCGCACCATGTGGGATTCTCCCCAGCCGGGTGTCGAACTCGCGTCGCCGCTACAGCGCAGCGCTCAACCGCTGCGCCACAGGGGAGGCCCTGTACTATCAGATATTTTAGAAAGGGGTTTCTGCTTATAGTTCCGAAATTGTTAACCTCAAGTTTCCAAGAACCCCTGCTCTGTTAGGTGCCTCAGTGTCCCAAATGCATCTGTACTAAGAACAAGGCAAAAGAAGGAACAACCCCCACCTGTAATTTAACCAAGTCTTTCCTGAGTTTGACAATTTTGCAATTATTTTCCTAGTGATTTCATTTGATGGAATGATGCCAAATGTTATCCGCCTGCAAGGAAATCACTGAACTGATAACCCATGAGAACCCTTAATAGTCAGTTCATCTACTCCCAATCAGGTCCCACTGATGACAACATACTGGGTCCAGTAAATCTAGAAAAATTCAGTTTCCCTGTGTTCTGAAGTACATGACATAAAGCCTACTAACCCAACTACCCTTTATTTTGGCAAATCTACAGACCACAAAATATGATTGTGAGCTACCACTTCTCCCAAGACAGATTTAATGGTGTTGCAGTGCAAACGCCAGGGCTCCACGGAATAACCTATTTTCAGCTGGGATTCTCAGCCAGAAGTGTCTTCCCACTCTGAAGTGTGTGAAATGCCTGCCATTATCATAACTACTGACCACGGGTTTTCACCTCAGAGGTACCACAGCAGAAAAGTAAAGCACATCAGCACCTTCCAGAGAGAGCCCATGCGGAACATCTGCAGTTGGGAGAATGCACACCAGAGGAAACCCTCAACATCTCAGGATGAGGGTGTTCAAAAGAACCTACTAACAGGATTTGGGTTTAGGCTGGTAATTCTGAGGAGGTTCTAGAGGCAGGACTTTGTTCTAGTTGGATACTGTCAGAAAGCAGATGCAATCCTATGGTTAAATACTTCAATAACTGTTACCTAAGTAGGTAACAGTAGCTATGTAGGGTAAACTGGAGCAGTAATACAATTGGTAAGGAATCAGTAGTTACTCAAAAATGATAATCTTGCTAAAGAATAGGAAAAGGTCATACTAAATGAGAACAGATGCTGTTCTTGATCACACTGGGCCAGAATCTTTGTCTTGCAAGAATTATTTCATGCAGAAGTTTTTGATGATTATAGAAACCCACAGAATAATATTTTAGCTATACGCACATAGATGTCTACATCACATTCTAGACCATTACTCTGCATATGTCATTCAAAGCATTTTTCTGTCTTCTTCAATAACTATATAGTAATTTCTTAAATTAAGCTTAAAATGAAGTTAAGTTGGGAAAAAATGTAAATATGACATTGCAAATCTTTTATAGGACAGACATGGAAAAACAGCCAATTATAGGGGAGGTACTTTTTCTTTCACTGTGGTCCTGGGAAGCAGTGTGTCCTGTTCTTCCCAGTGGTATTCTCTTCCATACCGGGAGACTTAACTTGCTGGTAGAGACTTCCCCACTGGTATTTCAAAGCCAGCAGCGACTGTTATTTCTACTCCTATAACTTGGATCTAATTATAATCCCAAAGTCTCCTAGGGCATGATTTTATATCTCATCAGGTTAACCCTCCAGCATCCATGTTATCTCAGTAGTTCTGCTTCTGTATCTAAAGTCAAGAAGGTAAAGCTTAAATTCCTACACGGCAAGTTAAAGGAGCAAAAGGGATTTAAGGAACAGCTGATCAGTCAAAGGTACTTATATTCTCATCAATTAAACTCCCACTTCATTTCTGCAATTCTGTAATTTTAAGAATTTGTCCCTATTTTAATAAAAAAGTTTCTGGCACTTATCTCTCCAGTTGATTGATCTCCCATAACCCTGTTTCTCTTCCTTCCATCATCATCTCTCTGACATCTTCCTGCTGGAGCATAACTGCTGTTAATTGGAAATTCCAGAGAAGTCTTCTACTTCTGCATACACACACAGACAGCACTGCTGCTATAAGCAGACCTACCTTTTACTGGATCAAGCTGAAGACCTGGACCACTAATCTGGTTCAAAATTCTGTCCCATCAGAAAATCTCTCCAAAAGCTACTTCCTTTAACGACAACTCTAAGGTAAATATGATTCTAACACACACACACACACACACACACACACACACACTCACTCACTCATATGTATGTATGTATTTGGCAGGCATTTTGATACTTAAGTTCTATGGCTTATTCTATCATCTCTGAGCTCCATCAGAGCGGTAACCAAGATTATCCTTTCACCGTTTTACAGTGTCTGGAAGAGTGTTGGCCCATAACTGGTTTCCTACAAATATATTTTAATTAATTGATCAATTGATCAAAGAATAGAATAAATGCATACTTGTAGAGCACACTGGTAATGTAATACGCACACACACATAAGCACACATATAACAAGTAGACACATGTCAATAGCTAGTATAAAAATGAGCAATTAAATAAGCTAATAACTAATGTTCATCATATTTTTTATCATTTTATTCTCTTTATAATAACTTGCTATTGCCCCAGAGTCCTGTATTTATTAGAAAAATTGTCATATACAGTAAGAAAAATACTATTACTAAGGCAGGTTTAAAAATCGCTATGGTAATCCATAAAAATGATTTCCTTGTTTTTTTGTCTTCCCTAAATTGATTTTCAAGCCAATTCCAGGTTGCAATCTTAACTGAGAAGATTAAAAATGCATAATATTCTTATGGTATAAAATTATAAAATAACAGTACATTGAGCTTTACACTTAGCAATTTTATTTAAAAGTATTATAAAATAGTACCTTTTATATAATATTTCCTCTTAATCTTAGTATTGAATCAAGCCCTCTCAGTAAATATTTTAAATATTCTTCTAAAAAGTGTTCTTTTTACTTTTATAGTCAATGAGTTAATATGAGTCTATTCAACCTTCAGGCAGAATGGGAAGAATTTGAGAGATTCCTTATTCATTAAACCCCAAAACATGTCCCAGCCCCAAATGTGAGGGTATGGATCCTAAACTAATAGAGTACAAATTGGAGGCTTTGACCTGCCACAGAAACTCTATTCAGTTTTTCGTGCTGCCTTTTAAAATTCTACAGAACATCAAGAAGCAATGCCAGACTGCACAAATAAAGTCTAAAACAATGAACTCAATAGCATTTGGTAAGACATTTGGTATCCTAAGTCCTTTGAGTTGACCTTAATCATAGAGAGGACAACAGCAGAATATTCAAGGTCTCACTGGAAGAATAATCAGAGTAGAGTAATTCTAAGCAGAACTATAAGGAATATTTAGAGAACTCTCAGAAGTAGAGACAAAACAAAGGGAATAGATCTGAACACCCATAAAACAACAGTATAGTAACCATAGTAAGAAAAATGCTTGCTCTTTTTGAGCAAAAATGGAGTTAGCTGTCAATGGAAGAGACATAAACATCAACACGTTGCAAATAGCATCTGGAAATACATAACAAACAAAAAATATTTCACATCTGCATTGTATAAAGAAAGATTAGTTACCATTGGTCTTAACCACAAAATTGAAAAGCAATGGATGGGTATTTTATATGAAAAGAAACTAATCAAAACCACCGCACAGCGTGGATTATATTTTATCTTCATAAAGTAATGTTATTTGAACAAATTCTGATGGAAAATCTGCTCAATTTCTATTTTAGCATTCTGTGGGCAAGTAAAACAGTATCTTCCTTAAGAAGATATTCAAAGTTTCCACACAAGAAATGAAATGCTGTCATTTTGGAGGAATCTGTATTTCTTTAGGAAGTTTTCAAAATGTGTTGAAAGAAATAAGGAAGTAAAATTTCCCAATATAACACAAGTAAAAAATGCTAGTGTTTTTGTGGTTTCTTGGAATAATATTGTCTTCATGTCGTAAATTAAGCCAAAGTACACATCTTTGACAGTAAAATGTTTTCTAATGGTCCTTTCTGAGCTTAAAAAATAATGAGGCTTACTTTTTACCTCTACCTTCCAAACCATACTGAAGTCAAGTTGTATTCCCAAACACCTGCAAACACACACACACACACAAAAGGGAGTAAGTCTTACCAGACCATCACAGTTGCTAATGGCAACGGAGGTTCCTGGAATGTCCATGATGTCACCGACATAAGCACAGTTAGTCTGCAAAGGCTCTGTTTTCCAGATTCTTTCAGAAGCACTTCCTGGTTGATGTTCATTGATGGGGTTGGTTATATTCCCAGGCACCAGAGATGTCTCATACCATTCCACAACTGCCCCAGGAGCTACTAACTGAGTGTTGGGTTTTAGTCGCAGATGAAAATCTCTTCCAAATGCTGTGATGTTAAAAAACAATTGCTCAGAGTTGGTAGACAAGTCCCTCGTTGACCTCTTTTTGTGATTTGCAGAAAGAATATGGGACAAATAGTGTCCTTCTAGATTTGTGCTGACTGGAGTCACCAGCTCATACTCTCTCTGTCTCTTTCTTGGTAAATCTGTAGGGTAGAAAATAGAATTGTAGAATCCTGTCAAGAAGAGAACATAGCAGGGTACAATGTGGGCATAAAGTGGACACAAGACTGTACCTTAACTTGCTTGATATATATATTTCTGAGTTATCTCATAAGCATTGAATTCTGAGAACTTAAATCATTTCTAAAGTGCACTTGAGTAACTCTGTGTTGAATGGTCTATTTTTATATTTTTTAAAAAGTTTCACAATGTCAATATTCACATCTCATTTACACATTTGGGAACACAAGCAGTAAGTTTCCATAAATCATACCTAGCCTGCTTATAATCAAGACCTACTCCCAATGAATTTATTATTAGTGTAGCTGGTACCTGCTACAAACCTTTAACAAAGTTGTTGTTATGTAGAATAATTTTTTTCTGATTTTTAACAATTTTCCCTGTAGGATTACTGGAATGAATACAAATTACAATGTCTACCAAACATCTGTAATCTATACATTGTAGTTTATAATGCAACAGTTTATACACATTTTTCCATCACAACAACCCTACAATCTTACTTTACAGGTGAGGAAACTGAGAATCAGGGGGGTAGGTATCCAAGATCAAATAACTGTGATACTCAGCTATGAGGCCAAGTCACACTGCAAAACCCATAGAGTCATTCTCTTACATCATGCCATGCTCCAAAAATCACAGGATCTTTTCAGAAAATGAAGAGAATGGATGGAAAAGAAGAAACAACAATCTATAAATTGAAATTCAGTTAGTGGTTAGTCAAAAGAGAATGAATATGGTATTTTGCATTATATTCCTTACACAGCACAGATGCTCATAAGAACATGAATCAGTATTTGGAGTTCACCTTACAACATGGGTGGCCATTTACATGTTAAACTGAATTTCACAATTGGAACTTAATTTCCTTTGTTCAGTTGAATGTGAGTAATTGTATCTACTAAGTGCGAACATCCTTATGAAAGACAGCATACCGAATGAACCATTTTTCCATTAATTAAAATGATTTTAAACACAGTGGATGGTGGATAATGGAAAAGGAAATGAGGAGGGAAATGGGGATGAAGAAAGCAAGCAAGAAAGAAAAAGAAAACTGAAAACATAAATTAAAAAGTTCTCCACCTGCATAATTTTAATCTAAGACTAGCCCTGTATGTAGTATGCTAAAGTATTCTGAAAAAAATTTTATGATTCACAAATACAGCTCACCAAAAGAAACTGCAAGTTTTGTCATCTAATAAATTATTTAGAGTATAAGACCCATAAATGAACTTACAACCTGTGCCCTTAAAGTTTCCTTAGAGAATCATTATGTTTTCATTATTCTGCTGCTTTTTAAATACCTCAGTGTGTAAAGAACCAAAGGACAAATGAAGGCATTTTGCAACTTGAAAATTCTTTGAGTACATGGTTGTTATCATTATGCCACTTATGGTGACTGGTGTATTTAAACAAAATATCCTTCTTATTAAATGCATAGAGCAAGTAACTGTTGTAAATATTTACCAGGCAGAGGAGTGAAGATTGTGGAATTGCAGGGGAAAGTGAGGCCTGGTTCCAACACAGGCAGCAGCACAATCTCTGCTTTGTGGGTTCTCTGTCTTATAGTCAAGGACATTATATATATGCATTAGCAGAAGCATAGACTCAAAATCCTGCCATCCCTTTAACCAAACCCATGATGAATATTTTTATAAACTCGGATTTTAGAGAAAGAACTCAACATTTTAAGGAAAGAACTCAAGTGTCATGGGAACAGGGTGATAGAGGAGAAAGTTTCCACAATTAGGTATGAATCAGGTACTTGGATGTTGACAGGCAAAATCTACTCCAGTTAACCATTAGTTCCTTGAGCACAGAGAACTCCCTACTTAATTTGATATTCCCAATATCAGCTAATACAAGATTTTATACCTTCAGGGTCAGTGAGATTTGTTTAATATGTATTACGTTAGTACAGGTAGCCAGAGAACTTTGCTTTGTCTCTGACTTATAAGGCGTACTACCCAAGGCTCAGAGGCACAGGGCTGCATCAATAATACCAGTTATAACTCTTTCTCTAGTCATCAGCTTACTGGTTCAGGGAAATAGGAAGCAATGCTTAATTTCAACATATGGATTTCCCAACTCCACTGAAGGGAATTCACATAACCAAAGTCTAGACAATATGTTGAACCTGGATTAAGTGATTTGAAAACTAGAAAATTTAGGAATAATGCAGGGAGGCTCTTCTATACCCCAGAGGATTCCCAGAGCCTTACTTAGGCTAAGTCATATACCCTAGATTTTCTGGAATAATTCCTTTTTTCCCACTATCAGATAATAAGGTCTGTATTTTTATTCAAAATAAAGATGGTATATTTCTATAGAGCTTTGTCTTAGCTAATGCTTAATAATAAATCATTCCTAAAATATGCACACAAAAAACATCTGAAATTAAACACCGCATGAGTCATTTTCCAGTTTCCAGAATTAAGGCAACCAAGGGAAAGACTCACTTAGCAACCCCTCAGCCTACATCCCCCTTGATACTAGTTCGTGGAACTGACAAAGGAGTTACCCAGTTACCTGCCATTTGCTAGCACTGTTAAGTATGGGCACTGTGCTCTGTGCTCAAGAATTTATCATTTCTAATTCTCACAATAACCATCATGGGTAGGTAATATTGTTCACAGGTTATAAAGAAGAAAGCAGACCTAGAAGGACTGACACATAGGAAGCAAGGAATCAAAGGAAAATTTCAATTCTGATCATTTGACTCTGAAGGCCATATTCCTATGCTCTATTCACTTAAGAACAAATGGAATACCTTGCTGTCAATTTCTGACTTAAGGAAAGCTACCACAAAAATGATGATGTTCTGTCTACCCGCATCCAGTCAACCAATTTTTCCTTTAATGTAGCTTCAAAAATTTCTGTAAAAGGCTCATAAATTCTCTAGTTGGGAAAGAAAAAAAAAGGTAAAGCTCAAAGCTATCAAAAGTATTTTAATCTCAGATTACAATCACATAAACAATAAAATTAAATTCAATGTTTATTTACTACCTTCAGAAATTAACACATTTTACAGTACCAGACACTTCCACAAAGCTGTAGACTTCTATGATTAAAGAATGAACTACAGGGTCAGAAAGTAGCAAGATAAATCATTGTATAACCTTGAATAAATTCTTTATTTTCTCTTAAACTCAGTTTCCTTAATTGTTAATTAGAGGTTAGCGAGAGTCCTGACCTCAAAGGTTTGGCGAGAGGTTTAAATGAGATTATGTGGAGGATTTAATAGTTACCAGCTATTATTTACTTAAATGTAAGTTTGTTGCTTATTAAAATAACATCCATGTGCAATTTTTATTTTTATTTTTTTAATTTATATCTTTTTTTTTCATGTGCAATTTTTAAACGAAACTATCCAACTGTCCACTGAGATTCCTCAAGGACCACAGCAATAGGTAAAAAAAAGTTTTTTGTGGGTTGTTAAGTTCCACAAGCACAGGGTACTGGGCCACAATAAAGCCACAGTGCAGTCACTAAGTGCCCAAACATGATTCAGATGCAGTAAATTTTCTACATCCCATTGACATCTATGAATTCATGGCCCATCTCCACTCTGGTCAAATGATAAACCATCTGGGATCTTCTCTAAGAACAGACCATTCGCTTGTGTAATGTATCTTAGCCCCTCATGCCTTTTCAAGAACCATTTCATCAATGTTCCTCTCCTCTTTTCTCCTCAATCCCTCCCCCATCACTAGATGATTCTTACCAGCAAATGAATACACTGTCATCATGTCTGTCGTTGTTAACAACAACAACAAAAAAACCCTTCTTGATTCCATCTCCACTTACAGTTAACATCCTATTACTACACTCCTGTTTATAGAAAAACACTTCAAAAGAATAATTATATTAGATGGCTCCAATTCTTCTCTTCCCATTCTTGCTCTTGAGCCTTCTCTAAATCAGGATCTCACTGAGGTCACTAGTGATTACAGGTTACTAAACCAATGGTGAGGATTCTATCTTCTTACTTGCCCTACCAGAATGATCTTAAACTGTTTATTTCTCCTTCCTTCTTGAAATACTTTTAGTTTCCAGGACATCATGCTGGTCTGGATGTCCTCTTCCTCACTGGTCTTACCTTCTCATTTTTCCTTCAAGTGTTCCTTTATTCCCATGACCTGAATACACTGCAGTGACACAGGACTTCCACTTTGGCACCAACCTTCTCTAGCACGATAAGCTCATCACATCTCATAACTGTGAAAACCAGCATAATCATCTATCTCTAACCAAGCTTCATCGAGGTGTTCTTCATTTGTCAATTCAATTGCTTATGCATTCTCTCCATATGGATATCCAGCAGCAATCTCAACAATTCCAGTAGTAAACTTCCCACCTTCCTGCTCCCAATCTGTTCCTCCTTCCTCATGGCAGTAAATGACAACTCCACCTCCTAGTTAACACCAAAATGTTGGCTCAACTTTTAACTTTCCTCACACCACAAATCAGATGTTTTCATAAATTCTATTGATTTTAACTTCAACATCTCTCCAAAGGACAAATATCAGGTGATTTCACTCATATATGGAATATAAAAAAAAAAAAATTAAGGAACAGACAAAACTAAACAAAAATAAACCCTAAACATATGACTGTAGAATTGAGGCTGCTAGAGGGGGGAAAATGAGGTGGGGGGAGCAGAGGGGTGAAGGGTCCCAGTGGATTATGGTGAAGGATGATGGGTGCCTGGTGGTGGTGGGTGTAGTGTGGTAAAATACATCTGAAGAGGTGGGATCCTATATTTCTGAGTTATATACAGTGTTGAAGACCAGTGTTAATCCCCCAAAAGATACAATTAAAAAATTATATATATAATATATATATAAATATATAAATATATAAAATATATATAATAATATATATTATATATTATAAATAATATAATTATAAATATAGTTATAAATATATTATATATTAATTATAAATTTATATATTATTAATTATAAATTTATATATTAATTATAAATATATTATATATAAATACATATTATATATATTATATATAAATATATACAATATATAATATATAAATATATATAATATATATAAATATATATATATATAAATGCTAAAAAAATCTCCTGGTTCTGACCACTGCTCACCACTACCCCAACTATAAACATGACCCATGCCACCACTGCCTCAGTTTTGAATAAGCCTCACAATTGGCCTCCTAGTTTCTGTACCTCCTCTTTATAGGATATCCTCACAGCAAAGCCAGAGTAATTAAAATGGCAGATCATGTCACTTTCTCTACAAAATTCCTTCTCCTCATAATAAACTGGTTCTCTAGATCCTAGAGCCTGGCACTGGGAATTCTCACTTCTCAAGATGATTGTGTTTGCCCAAGGCTATAGTGTTCGCTGTGTCCTCTGCCCAAGTGTCTTCCCCCCAGAGTGCTGTATGACTTACCCCGTATTTCTTCAGGTTTTGTCACTTACACGTGACTCTGCCAGTGAGGTTTGTCCTGGCCAGTAGTAACCATTTCATCACTTTCTATCCCCCTTCCACAGTTTACATTTTTCTCCATAAAACTTGTCATCATCTGACATACTAAAAATTATATTTATATATTCATTTGTTTGTTATTTCTTATTACTGCTAGCATCTATGCTTCACAAGGGCATGGATTTTTATCTATTCTCTTCATTACAGTTGTCCAAGAGTCTAAAGTAGGACCTAAAGCAACTCAATATGTATGTATGAATGAATGAGAACAGTAATGAGCCTGAGGGGGTTATCTAAAATTGAAGTGCTTCCTTTTTTCCCAAACAGTAATTTACCACAAAGCAATCAATGACAACAAATATGAAAGTTGCCATATATGTCTACAGTAAGAAATATTCTTGCAAATAACTGTGTATATTCTTAGAGTTCCAGCTGACTATAAATCAAATGTTTCATAGTATGCAGACCTAACATTTTAAGCTACTAAGAATAACAACAACAAAAAGGATCTAATCATTAAAACAGACCTCCTGGAATGCAGGCATCAGCCCCTCATACTTAGAAACAGGCAGCAGGAAATTGGCTTCCACTCTGCATTTCCTTTGGATATTCACAGAATTATAACTATACAGGTTAATTTTTTTAAAATAGACCTTAAAACATCACCTAATCTTTGCCATTTTCTTACAACTAAGACATTTCAAGTAAATGGCATTAAATTATGCTTTCTTAAATCAGAGGTGGGTTGTCTTTAACCTGATCCTGCTCTCCTTGAGGAGAGATTTTTCTGAGTATTCCTGATCTCTCCATCCTTTCACTCACCCTTCCCTGATGAAGAGTCACATATATGATTGGTAAGTCTAAGAAAAATAGTTTTCAAAGCTCAGCATCCCCTTTTCTTCCTACCTGGGAAAAATCTGGACAGTCTATTTATAACACTATTCTTGCCAGGGAAGTCTCTCATATCTAAATTCCTCATTCTAACTATTCAGCAATCAAAAAAGATAAACTCATGCCATTCACGGCAACATGGATGGAACTAGAAGGATCATGCTCAGTGAAATAAGCCAGAAGGAAAAAGAAAAACATCGAATGATTTTACCTATAGGAGGAATATAGGGGAACCAAATAAGAGATTAGGAGGAGAAAATAACAACAACAACAAGCAAAAACAAAAACTAGCAAGCAACCATAAATGAGAGACATTCAATGAGGGAGGGGAGGACAAGGGTTCAAAACAGGGGAGAAAAGAGCACAAGGGACTGTGGTGACGGTTCCCGGGTGAATTGGTGGTGGGTAACCCACGGGGAATACACAATAATGTAAAAGACATAAATAAAAAAACATTTAAAAATTTAAAAATAAATAAATAAGTTCCTCATTCTAGAGTTCAACTTAATGCCTTCTTTCTCCTGGTGCTGCATGAAATAACCACATTCTTTCATATATGTATGTGTGTACATGTCTGAGATCTGTATACATATGTATACATCTGCACACACATACACACACTCCTCACACATACATTACATAAAACTTAGATCAAATAATTTGAGGGGGAAATGTCCTCTGTTTCCATATAATTAAATATCTTTGAGGTAGTCATATTTTCTGGTTAAATGTCAACTGTTAGACTTTTCGAGTAAGTTCCAAACGATCATCATTTATGAGACTTTGGATTATTTTACTCATAATCCCTCTGTATTTCATCAGTATACCCCATGCATAGTAGGCCTTCAGAGATAAATGTTAGAAGGAAAAATGAAGTTTCTTTACCCTGAAACCTGAATAGGTCAGTTCACTCCTGCAAATAAATAATGTTTCTTCATTTCACTTCACCTTTAAAATATCTAAGCCAAACTTCTCATTTTCTGCTAAATATTCAGCTTATTTCTCTGGCTTCACTATTTCTGTTCATGATACACTGTTTTTACTAAACCCCCAGGTGGAAAGCTCCCTTCACTTCAGCTATTCCTCCATATAACACCTCTCAAGGACTGTTGATTCTCCAGAGGAACTATTCTCAAGCTAATTCCCGTTCTTCCAAGTCGTCATCACCTCACACTGAAAAGCAGCAAGTGACAAGTGCAAACTTCCCACATAAAATTTCATATTACCAAATATTGTGTAAATTACACTAAAATATCATTTAAATTACTGCCAAATTGGTTTTTTAGCTCCAAATCTAAAATGTATAGATTCTATCACTACTTTTGTGATTTTGGCCAGTTTGGACTTTTTATGTCATGTCCTATTTATAAATATAAAGATATTAATATCTAATTGTCAGGTTTGTTGTAAAATTTAATGGTTGAATCAATTTAAAGATCTTACAACAATGGTACACAGTATGCACTCAATACATGTAGGTGTTAATATTATTTTATCTCCCTGAGCAGTTTCCATGGCTCATTATTACATAAGGATAAAGTAGATTCAGAAATTTGGTGTCTTCCTTTAGGATTAATCTACAAATTGCTTGAAAGGCCACCTACTAAGTAAATCCTCTCACTTTACAAATAAGAAATTTAGAGAAGAGGTAGCTTAACCCCAGTCAAAATGTAACTTTGTCATTTAACTCTGCACTCTGTCTCTGATTTCATTTTTACATTATCTCCCATTTCAGCTTATTGAAACCCTGTAATATACCCATTACTCCCAACTTCATCACACTTGCCTTAAACACACTAGTCTTCTGCACCATTCAGGGGAAAAGATCTACTGCTTCTCTCAGTCTATGAAAATACAACCCAGCCCCCAAGACCTTTCTCAAAACTACATTTTTCAAGAAGCCTTTCCTGTGAACTTGTCCAGGGGACACAACTTTTAACCTAAGCTTCTCATTGCTGTGAACTGTCTATATGGGTTATGAAAATCTCCATAGGAGAAAAATTTGTCCTTCCAGAGATCTTAAACTTTGGCGGGGGCGGGGGGGGTGGCTATGATATGCTGTGTTTAAAATCTTCTGTGTGCATTGATCTTTGGGGGGGGGGGGAATCAGTGGCTATTTCTAGATTATTCTTGGGAGTCAGTGTTCTCATGGTGAGTCACTGTGACCCAGACTATCTTCGTTTGTTTCTTCACTCAGCTGTGAGCCATATATGCTTACAATTGAGAACAGGCAGTTTAGGATCCTTCAAAGTATGTTGTGAAATGATACCTAAAATGTCTTCTAGAGGATACTAGGTGTCCCACACATTACAAAGGACATTACCACAGAACACACATTAACCACACATTACCACAGAACAGTAAGAACAAAATTCTTTAGTAATACAATCAATCAGTGTGACTGCAGCATAAAAATTCCCACATATCATAGCTATTTTTTAGATGATCTAATTAATACCAAAGCTGCTCCAGGTACACGGAATACTGGAATGCTTGTTCGCTTTTGTTCCCAAGCAAGGAAGGGAGTACTGTATGAGGACTGAATACTAAAGTTGCGGAATCACAAAGCAACGCATTTTAATTCTGGTTTCAAGCTGATGCACTCTTTCAGCAAATTATGAAAATGAAGGCTCAGGGAGGTTATCTGTAAAATAGGGATCATAATGGGGTTCAAACAAAGTCAGACATATAAAAGGCTTGCTCCATCTAATAACATTTCAATAAATGAAAATTTAACTGATGTCATCACCATTACCATCATCATCTAGGAAAATCAGTTTTTGATTCATTTCATGTTACAGCATACCCAGTCTCTCCCCTCTTCTTTCTACTCAAGCCTGTGTTTCTGATGTGGTAGGAGGGATTTAAACTCCACGTCAGCAGAGGACCTGAAGTCCAAGCTGCTGGACAACCCAGGGACATTACCAACCCTGAGCCTGGGTTTGCTCCCCAAAATGGCTGATTACCCTACTACAGACAATTTCCTTATTCAGGTATAAATTCTTACTATGCAACAATCTGGCCTCAAGAATGAAATCAAATAAGTATTTTCAAAATCTGCTAAAAAGCAGCTCCAACAACAACATTTCCAAATCCTGAGTCAAGGGGAGAGGATGACTTTCCTCAGAAATGACAGGAGCCAGCTGCTCCAGGAAAGATGTGCTGGAGTGAAGAGTGGACACTACAAAGGACATTACATGTCAAAGGGTTTACCGAGGCTGTAAACACTAATGGAGAAGGGGCACATCTTCTTTCAAAGGCAATTAAAAATTAATTGTGACCCATACTGAAATTCTGAACACAGCCAAATTCTGTTTTCCTCATTTCATCTTATCTAGGCTTTTATCACCACAAGGCAGAGAAACTCTTTGATGTCTTTATTTAAGTTGCAAACCAATTTCCATAGTCAAAGATTTTTCATCAGGCTATTTGAAAAATAAAAGAGGGTTTTTTACTCATTGTCAAGAAAGAACAAATCGTTGTGAACTTAAAAATTCTTCTCATTTTTTAAAAACTGGCTTTTTAATAAATATTTGTTGCAATTGCACAATGTTTATGTTTGAGAGAGTAATTTAAGAAAGAACAGCACATTCTTTAGTGTTCCAGAACATGAAATCAGGTAAGAGAAGAAAAAGTATGAAGAAAACTTTTTAAAGAAAAATTTCCAAAAATTTCCTTTGTTTGTTGCATCTTAAAGTGATCAAAAAATAACAGTATAAGAAGTGGAGATTTTTTTTAAGTGAGGCCCAAATGCCAAAATTTTAACCCTTCAAACTTAGTTTTGACATGAGAGCTACAGTAAACATTTCACAAATTAATATTTCTCATATATCTTAGAATTAGATGATGGATAATACTTTTAATGACAAATACTGAGTCTAAATGCAAAGCCAGGAAAATTAGCATTTATCCCTAAGGCCAAAGGCTGGGGAAAATATGACAGATAAAAAATGTGCATGGCATTTTTAAAGGTTTTCACTGAAATATTACTTATGGTAGTTATATATTCTAAGTCTAAAATAGTCTGGCTGCTGGTTTGACAAAACTTGTGAGAAACCAGGAGAGGCTACTAGGCTGCTGTATTTGTTTTCTGTTGTGGCTGTAACAAATTCCCGCAAATATGGAGACCTAAAGCAACTTGAATGTATTATCCTACAGTTCTAGCCATCAAAAGTAAGAAATAGGTCAAACGCGACTAAAATGAAAGTATCAGCAGGGCTGCATCCTTCTGGAAGCTCTAGGAATCATCTATTTCCTTGCCCTTTTCAGCTTCCTGAGGACACTGTCATTCCCTGGCTTATCTTCCCTGTCAGTCCCTTTCTCCATCTTCACAGTCAGCAACGTCAGCCCATGTTTTTCTTTCACTGCTGACTCTCTAGTTCTCTCTCTCATACCCCTCTTCTATTCATAAGGAATGACCCCTGGATAATTTCCCTATTTTAAGACCAATTAGCAACCTTAATTCCATCTGCAAACTTAATTCCTTTTTGCCAAGTTAGCATAACATGTTCACACACTCCAAGGATTCAGACATGGACATCTTTGAGGGTCATTAATCTGTCTACCACAGCCTCCTTCCGAAGGCATTGTACTGGGAAGTCCTCACAGTGGTGGCGTCATCGTATACATATACCTCCTCAGTACCCATCCTTCTTTTCTCGCCCTACAATTTTCCCTCAGGTTAACCATCCCATACTTCAATCTCAGTCCTTGTCAATCAAGGGTAAAATGTCTCAGTCTAGGACAGAGCACTGCATCCCCTAAATATAGTGATGGTTCAGGAATCAGTTTATGCCTCAGTCCAGGCAGCCAGTGAAAACCATATTAGGGACCTTCCACTAGCGTTATCAAAAAAGAAGTGTCTATACAGTGGGTTGAAAGGTATAACGATATCTTAGAGATGCTGGTGACAGTCTCTGCCACATTCTGGGGTCACAATCTTACCCAACATAGGAAAAAACAAGAAAGAGAAAAGAAAAGAGGGACAAGAAGAGAGAGGGGAAGAGAATGTGAGAGGGAGGACAAGACGAGAAAGATAGGGACAGAGTGGGAGGGAATAAGAGGGGGGTAGAGAAAAGCGACAGATTCTTGAGATTTTGAGCCTAAATCCAGCTACATCTGATTTCAGTTTTATTTTCCTTAACCAGTATCAACTGGTTATGTACTAAACTTACGTACTAAATATGAAGAAAAATATGTGCTAAGTAGCTAAGACCTGCATTTGAAGATTTATATATTTAATCCTATTTTACTTTGTTCAGATTTCCTCAGAATTATTTTGGGGCCCTGATCTCTGCATCCAAAGGAGTCAGGACTACTATAGGAAATTTTTTCAATGAAATGGAAAGAAATAAATTCAATAAAATGAAGAGAAAGACTTGGGTCTGCATACATAAAGCTTAGCTGGCATGAAATCTACATGGAATAACTATTTCTACACCACTCCTTACTCAACTCCCTCCCTGTACTGCTTGCTATATCCCAACGAATTAAGTGACTCTACATTGAGATACCAACATGAAAATAGAACTCTCAAAATGTTGTCATGTGATGAGCATTGTGTTTGGATAGATTACAAGTCCAACCATACACAGTAAATTAAAGTTTCTGGTAATTTGTGGTGGAAGGCAAACCTATTAAAAATATAGGAATTAGAATTAAGAGGCTCTATTGTAGTAAAAGCGGTTTTATAAAAGCACAAGACTAAGAAATACTAATAACAGTATCTATTATTTTTAGCTTGCTTACCATGTGCCAGCATTTTATAAGTCCTATATAACTCCATGAAGTAAGCAGTAATCTGCTTATGTAAGAAAGGAAAATTATGAGAAGGTTAAAGCCATCAGCTAGAAAGCAGTGGAGTCAGAATGTTACACCATACAGAGTCTGTGTCCCTGGCCATTTGATGGAGGGTAAGTGATGGGTATTATTAAGTCCACTACTGGATATGCTGGTTATATTTTAGATTAAGGAATGGACTTCACATGTTTAAAAGAAAGATATTTATCTATAAAATAAAGAGAACTCAAACTTGTATCAGGAAAGAACTCAACCATTCTTTTTATATTTCTATGTGCATATATGCACATTAAATTTGAAAAAAAAATGTTCTAAATTTCCAAGACCACAATATTGAAGATTCCTGTATTTAATTCTATTTTACTTTAAACAATTTTCCTAAAAAAAGTTTTGCCTTATCAGTCACTCCAAGAACAAGATTTGTAGACTGTTTAATGCTGTTATTTGCTCTAAATTCCATCAAGATTCATCATGCTGAATTTGTGGTAATTATTTTTATAAACAAGAGACTGACATTTTACCACAAAATCGCTCCTAGGGATTTACAGTTAGTCAGCAAAGTTATGTAAACGTATTTGGAAATTTAGGATAGATCAATTACATGTGGGAACAGAGATTCCTAAGCAGGGAAATTTTTCCCAAGCATAACTATCCATTCTAAGAATATGTAACTCTCAAATTCTATTCTCTGAAGTGGCTGAGTCTTCTCATAGTACTACTAAAATTACAAAAATGTTTTTATAATATAACTGTTGATACTATTGAGTACTTGATAACTAAAAAACTGACTAAGTGACCAATTAAACCTGTAGTGAGTCACCGACCAAGAGTGTTGAAGGCAATTCAGAACACAGTAAATCCCAGGATGATAATGCATTGCTCGCTAGATCCATTCACTGACAACAAATAACTGAGGAGCCACAAAGTCCCAAGCCTTGGTTTATGTCCTGGGGATGCAGCCATCATGAAGACAAAGTCTTTGCTTTCATGAGATCTACACTAGTGGAAATGCTTATGTAGGCAAAGTGCTAGATAAAGTGTACTAAATGTTGAAAACCAAATAAATATCTGCAAATGATGGAAAATTATTCTCAGTAAATTGGATATTCTTGAGGATAAGATGGGAAGGAAACTTTATTTTGGTAAGAATGAATGTAAAAGAATTTGGCATTGGGAAAAAGAAATAGGGCAGAGTAAGATGACTATGCCCCAGTTCCCAGAGGGGAGTGGAGTAGGAAGACAGCTTAACCCAAACTCTCACAACGGTTTTCCTCCTAATGATACTCAGGCAAGCGTAAAGTGGTGGCTTATGAATCAAAGGGATTCAGAGAATTCTTTTTCAGATTCTACAATTTCTACAGAACTATGATTATTTCCTAAGCCACATGTGTCACAGAGCAAGCCTCCTTACCCAATCAACCAGTCAGCCACAAATGCCCACAATTATGCTAGGCATCCTCCCAAGGTCATGTTCTAAGTCAGAAATGAAAGAACTCCCTGACATGCTACAGAAGTATGTTAATGACTTCATGAAACACATTTACACACAAGTATACACAATACTTACACATTCACACATGTGCCATACATGCATGTGCATACATGCAGGTGTGAATGTATGCACATGTGGATGGATGGATGGATGGATGGATGGATGGATGGATGGATGGATGGATGGAAACAGATAAGTAGGTAAGTTTCACTTTGGCTGACAAAGGAACTGAGAACTAGGTCTGAGTTCAATCCCTATTTGCCTGTATTATCTGAGGGAATCATACTTTTCCACGTACCAAGAGGGTATTTCCCACTGGGTGGGGAGAGAAGAAAAGAAGCACTGTCCTGTATGACACATCATACAGATGAAATATCTATACATATTCCAACATGCCCCCATCACAAACTACCTTCTGTCAACTAGCTTTCCTAGCTTAGAGGAATATATCAGACACATTTTTAAAAATTGTTTTTTTAAGTCAGATACCAAAGAGTACATATTGTATAATTCTATTTATAAAAAACACCCCCCCAAAAACCTGGCAAAAGTAATCTCTCTGTCAGAAATCAAAAGAGTGTTTGCAATGCATGCAGGGATAGTACTGAAAGGTGGCACCAGTGCTGGCAATAGTATATATAATAATCCAAGTGCTAGTCACACAGGAGTGTTTCATTTGTGAAGTTTCAGCAAAATGTGCAAGTATATGTACTATCCAGCATGTGTATTATATTACAATAGAAAGTATTTTTAAAGTTTAATTTCCAAATGTGCGTTGTCACTAAATTTTATGTATCTCTTCATGAGACAGTAAATTACTCGGAACCATGGAATTTTCACCAATCAGTTCAAATACCAATAAATATAATTAATTGTACAGACTTTATTAGTCATTCCTTATAGTACCACTAATCAAATGACATTCCATGCAGTTATATAAAACTGCTCTTAAATCAAGATGGGAAGAAATTACTTAGTTATGTGCAGAGGAGTACACTTTACCAAGCCTCCAGGTAAAGAATCCCTGTATGAAGGACACAGGGAAAAAAAACCTCATTATTGTACAAAAGGCTTTTTAAAAACATACTTTCACATCCATCTTAAGCGCCACATAAATGATTATAACCCAAAACCAAATGCTAGCTACATTTTTTATATCACAAGACTAATGAGTGAAATCTATTTTTATCTTTTTCTTCTCTTCCATCAACTTGAAAATGGAAAATAAAAATGGTAACTGTAAAAGAGAAATATTCCATAAAGCAGAGGAACTTGGTGGCAAGTAAATCTCTAGCACTACAACCTAAGAATGCCACACTCCCCCTTCTGTCATACTGCTATTTACTTCCCACCTACCAAATTTAAGCACACCTCTACTAATTTCATCCCTACAGATAAGGGCTACCAAATACTTTATATTAGCAAAGGCCTGGACCAAAGTTTAACCAAGGGCCCCTTAAATGGAGAACATGTTGATTCTCTATCTGAAAATGTAACCAAAGCAATATATTTTATTCTTGCAGTAGAAACAGTAATCTCCTAACAGCATTTTAATTTGAACCCAGTTTTAATATTGAAAAGTTGTGGTGTTTCAGCAATCAAACGTTTAGTTTAAAAGTATGCATATATAGAGTGTGCGTGTGTGTGTGTGTGTGTGTGTGTGTGTGTGTATTAAGTATGTATGTATATAGACAGGTAGGTAAGTAGGTAGGTAGGCAGACAGATAGATGAATGCTATCAACTACAAATGACAAATGTCCCTTCATAGACACACAATTTTTAATGTAGTTCTCAGTCACTCTCCTTCCCTCTGTCCTGCTCTTACCATGGAGTTCTGAGCTTCAGGAAGAGATGCAACAGTGCTAAGTACTGAGTTGGAAGGGAGCCTCCTGACACAAGCTGATATACAACCAGCTACATATAGAAACCTCTGGGCCTGAATCTTGGGCTTCCCTGATGAGTACACAATATGAAATCTCCCCAGCTCTCCACTGTGCACTAGAGCAAGCATTTGTGCAACCACGAAAGCTTGGTTTTCTTCATTTCTAATAGGCACAATGGTGTCCCTACTTGGGGACATAACACAGATGACATAACATACACAAAGCAGTTAACACAAGTGCCTGGTACATAGCAAATGGGCAAAGACTTGTAACTATGTTTGCAGTAATAAGAACTTTTCATCTAAAAGATGACTTTACAGTATCACTTGACAACAACAGTATTTTTACAGAGACTAATATTCGGCCAAAAAGAAAAATTATCTTTTAAAGTAACTCAAGTTAAATGTGTATAAAAAGACTTTGAATGGAACTGGGCTTCTTGCCACATGACTTCTGGTCTCTGGATTCAGAACAAATATATTACTTTAAACAGATACAAAAAAAGACCATGGACTTTGGAGTGACCTGTTACAAGTCACTTACTTTCTCTGGGCCTCAGTCTCCTCACCTGTAAAATGGAATAATAATACCTTCAGATAAAACTGAAGTTTTAGATGTTGTTTGCAGAAGGCTAACAAATCATGCACAAAAGTAGGTAATTTTAAAGCAAATGGAGTAGAAGCATCAGAGGGTTTACTCAAAGCTGGAAAAAATTTCCATCCTCTGGACTTCATTTTCCCTTTCTATGTAGCATTTTTACACTTTTCCTTCACTTCAATTGATGTGCTCCTCCCAATGGTGCACAGACTGCCTTGAGGTATCTATCTTTTTCCAGCTCCTACATCACCCTCTCAGTACCTACCAGAGGCTTGTCCAAAGACAAAAATAAATTGAAGCTCAAAAAGTCCAACTGCAGGAGAATTTTGTATCATTATAATTTAGCCTGAAAATGGGACCCTCCTCCGGAAGAAGAGAAAGAAGAATAAGGAAGAATAGAAATGTTCCTGGGTTACATATTCATTTCTTAACCATCAATGGGAGAAATTTCAGAACAATATTTTGCTTAACTAACTTCATTCCCTACTTTCCACTAAGATAAGAGTGACATCTGAGAACAAGGCTTACCTATTTGCACCATTTCTTCATTACCAGCCTGGAAAGGAGGGGGAAAAGTAAGAAAAAGAACAGTTACTGGGTTTCATCTTATCACCTTGTGCGTTTTATTTCTACCATTAATGCTTTTCAGAACTAGCTAATCAGGAGATGCTGGAGATGCCTAAGGCTGCACCTTGGTTTGTAGAACGTTCTTGTGAAGAGCGCATGAGCCAATTCAATAAGCAGTTTAGGGCAGGGAGTTGTTTTACCGCTTCAATTTTAATGTAACATTTAGGAAGCCAGCACAAATAAATACTGACACTCAATCCTCTCTGAAAACTGATACGGAATCAGGTCTGGAAAAGAAAGCCTCTGAATTTATACCTGGGAAAGAAACCCAAAAGGGGGCCTGATTTACTTGATTTGAGGTCAAGGATCAGCTAGGCAATTCTCCACATTTTACCGTGTGGTCTGACAAGGCTGACCAGAGAAGCTACAAAAACTCAGAGAAATGCTGTACCCAAAGTCCCACCGGCCCCGGGCTGAAGTGATTTACTACAAAAGGCTCGGCCCCGTCTGGCTGCGCCTTCTCAAGGACTCTTCTGAGAGCATCGGGCTTCACCTAGAAACTCTAAAGGGTGGGGGCTGGGCCGAAAAGAAACAGAGCTACTCTCAACTTAGCTTTAAAAAGAGGAGGAGTTGTGCAGAGGGGGAGGGGAGAAAAGCTGCCGGCGCCTCCAGCCTCTGCCCAGGAAAATGCAAGGCAGGAAACGTTCCCAGCCCCCCTCCCCAACTGTCAAACCCCAGCCCGGCCGCGGTCCTCCCAAGGACACGTGTCTACTGGATCGCTCCCTGTCCGGCCCAAGGACTTCCTGAAACCCCCGCCTCCGGCTGCCCGAAAAAGCTGTGAGTCAGTGAGAAGAAAAGCCCCGCGAACCCGACTGGGGCTGCAGCGACCGGAGCACTGGGATCCCGGACCCGGGGACCAGAACTTCATTCAAGCGCCCAGACCGCCCTCCCGAAAGGGGAAACCCAGATGGCCCGGAGAGGATGAGAACTGGCTGCAGTTTGTCACTAGAAATTGTGACGAATGCCGCAAAATATCGAAGCCCGAAGTGTGACAAGTCTGAGCTCCCGATGGGGAGCAACCTCCCGTGCAATTTCACCCCCAGTCCCAGAAAGCCCCGCACGCTGCGCCCAGCCCTCAAAACACCGTTCCTGAACGCACAAGATAACAGGGAAGGGCGGGAGGGGGAGGAGGAAAGAGAGGGGGAAAAGAGAAGGAACTTTGGGGGGGGGGGAAGGTTGGGTTTGAGTTTTTTTACTGTTATTATTTTCCACTTACTTGTCCATCAGCTGAAGTCCTAACCTCTACCAGAGCGGCTGCTATCAACCAAAGTGACAGGAGAACCATCACGAGTCGAGTTCACTTTTCAATTACTGGGCAAATCAAATGCCCAGAGCAAGCCCCCCCACCAAAATAAGTTTCTTTTTTAAAAAAATTAAAAAGGAAAAAATGCGTAATAAAAAAATGATCTTCTGTGCTTTGCTTCAATGAAAATGAAATTTGAGCTATGAGACTGGCCCCCTCTGCTCTGCAGATCTTTCCACTTCACCTTCTCACCCCGTCCTCCCAAACAGAGTGCAGGAGCGAGAAGGTGCTGCCGGGCACGGGCTGCGCCGGGAGAGGGGGAAGGGACGAGGGGCTTCCAACTATCTCAGACCAAAACAGCTTTTCCTAGGCTTTTCGAGCACCATTGGTCCCTAAGATTAGCGCGGAGAATGCTTGGGTCCCCTGGAGCACAGCAGGGGGAAGTATTAGCGAGAAGACGAGCGAGCGGCAGCGGGAGAAAGAGGCTGCGAGAGGGCGACTCTGCAGCTCACACAGAGGTGGGGGCGGGAGGAGCCGAAGGGGAGGAGGAGGAGGCAGGCGGAGGAGGTGGGAGGAGTGGGCCGCTAGCCAGCTCCTGTTGCTCGCAGAGTGGCGGTCTGCTCGCTGCCGGCGACCCGCGAGGCGCTAATAAGGCGGCGGGAGCCCCCCGAGCCGCCCCTCCCGCCACAACGCCCACGTCACGCGCGGCCGGGGCGCGCGCCCCCTGCGCCAGGCAGCCCAGGCGGCCGAGGAGGGCGCGGCCCGCGCGGGAGGACGGAGAGGAGGGGAGGATAGCTGGGCGGCCAGCGGGGACAGGATCGAGGGGTTGAAAGGGCACGGGGGTGCTTGTGTGGTCCTGTCTAGACCCCCCACCCCGGATCTTCTCCTTCTCTGCTAGAAGCGGGGTTCAGGGGAACTACAGGCCAGACTGGTGGGACTAGCGTTAAGTTAATTATAGGGAGGGGGAGGGCCCCAGACGATCCTGGGTTTTAGGAAATTTGCCTCCTCCGAGCTTCTCTATTCTCCTATCCTTGGAAGTCTCTTTGGAGAGAAACCCTGAAACCTCAAGATCTTAAAGACGCGATTATTTCCTCTCTAGACGCCAGATCTCTCCCACATTTCGTTGGGGCAGTCCCTCCCCTTCTCTACTTTAAGTTGTTGTTTATGATTTATTCGTTTATATTAGTTTTAAAAGATACCATGTCTCTTCTTTGGCTCGCCCCATGCTTCGGTTTATGATGACAAGTAGAAGACTACAAATTAGAACACCTGAGTCTTAAGTCCCGCTAACAACTGCCTGACCTTGACTAGTTGCTAAACTCTATTTTGGTTTCCCACCTGAGATCTATCAGGTGGGAAACTTCTCTGATTTTAAGTGATTACAAATAGTATATATAGCAATAGCGTTACAAGAGGGGATTTTTGTATGTTAATTTTGCAAAGTTGAGACTATTGTAATCACCTTAACCCCTTAACAATAAGCAATTTTGTGACTTTCATAAAAGCTGTGGCTTCAGGCATTTTTGGTCATTGCCATAGGAAGAAATGCATTTTACATTGTGAACCAATAAAAAGTTCATGATTCAGTACTTACTACATGCAACAAAGAGGGTATTTTCTGTCCTATTAGTTTTCTGGGTTTTTTTCCCCTCCCCCCAAACTGGTCAGGATTCTACTTCATTGATTTCACAATTCAATGAATTTTGACCCTCATTCTGACAAATGTTGTTTGAGGACATATAATAAGGTATATATTTCTTGGATTCTAAATACCTTGAGTTTTGATTAATAAGATTATCCAAGTACAGTTTTACACAGTTTCAAAGTATGTCCTGGATGTACACTGTTTTACAAAAGAGGAGGAGGAGGAGGAAGATTCTGACAGTCAGCTAAAGTTTGTGAAATACTCAGATAAATAAAATGAAATGGGTTCCTTTGTTTCAGAATTTCACAAGTTATTTACCCACCTAAATTCATTGTGAGTCTTTAAGAGGAAGATGGAGTACAGTTTGACCCTCATGCTGATGTGATTCTAGAATGTTTTCTTATTCTTTATCCTTTGAGGAACGCACTTAGGGAAATGCCATTACAATAACTAGTTATTAAAGTAAAATGAACTTTGAGTCAGATAGGTAGAATTCACCTGCAGATTTAGTCTCCGTTATTCTCAGCTTTTAAATTAGTTTAATAATATTGCCTTTGTAAAATGTTCATGAAAGTTAACATCGCCTTGCATGTAAACTGTCTAGCACATTGTCTAGAACATAGGAAGCCTTAAATGAAGATGTTTTTAAGGATAAAACTGTATGGCATATGTACAGATGACTCACTGATAATGAAATTTGGCAAGTTTTAGGAAAATGTAATTAGCTAAAACGTGATCAACTTTTATTTTTACCAGAGATAATGCTAGGAATCAAAGACAGAAAAGTCACTGAGTCCCTTCCGCGAGCTCACCCCTGATTGCATCAAGTCCCTGTCCTGCCGTCCATGTTTCTCTGTCCCCCCTACCCCCAGCCACTCTGGGTTGTTTCACACACACTCATGTCCACATTCTTGCTCATATTAATTTTTCAGTTGCCCACCTCTTTCTGTGCACAAGACAGAAACATCAAATTACAGATGATGCTAACAGGGAGTTCCCAAAAACGCCAAATCTATATTTGTGGCATATTTTCTTCCAAAATATGCTTTAGGTAGAGAAATAATTTCAAAACTAATCACATGTATGCAGTCTTCTGGATTGTGACATCATCCTTTTAAGACTTCAAAGTTGCATGAAGTGAGTTGATATACAGACATATTAATCTATAAATCCTCATGTTGGCAGCAATTAACCAAGAACACAGAGGGGTGGAAGGGAAGAAGAGTATGTTTTCTGTTTGAGGCTAATTGGTCTATGTTGAGTATCAAGTCATAATTTAACAACATTTGCTACCCAATGTTTATTATGTATTAAACCTGTAAGTTTTTTTGTTATTTCTTACAGCAGAGATAATTTATAAGCTTATTGTTGTTTTGTTGTTTATCTATCCCACCTTGTTTTTACTAAGACCTTTAAGAGCAGTTTAGGGTTCACAGAAAACTTGAGGGGAAAATAAGGTGATTTCCCACATATCCACTGTCCCTGTATTACTTTCCCCATTCTCAAAGTATGCTATGGAGTCATACATTTGCTAGAATTGATGAACCTACATTGATCCATCATTATCACTGAAAACCCAGGACCTACATAACAGTTCGCAGTTGAATATCTTATGGGTTTAGACAAATACGTAATTTCATGCATCCATTATATCCTAACACAATATTTTCATTGCCTAAAAATGCTCTGTGCTCCACCTATTCATCCCTCCTCTCACCCCAAGTACTTGACAACCACTGATCTTTTTACTATGTTCATAGTTTGTACGCTTTCCAGAATGTCATATAGTTAAAATCATGCACCATATAGCATTTTCCTATTGCCTTTCTACTCACCTTTTTTCATTTAGCAGTAGGTATTTAAAACTCCTCCTTGCTAGCTCATTTCTTTTTAGCACTGATTAATATTTGTAGATAGATGTAACACTATTTATTCACCTACTGACTACTGACTGCTTCCAAGTTTTGGCCATTATGAATAAAGCTGCTATACACATCCATGTACAAGTTTTTGTGTGGACATAATTTTTCAACTCCTCTGAGCAAATACCAAGGAGCAAGACTGTATGTTGAGTATATTTAGTTTTGTAAGAAACCACCAAATTGTCTTCCAAAGCAGTTATACCATTTTGTATGCTCATCAGCAATGAACAAGATTTCCTATTGCTCCATATCCTTGCCAACTTTTGGGTATCAGTGTTCCAAATTTTGCTGTTCATCAGTTGTACAGTGCTATCTCATTGTGCTTTTATTTTCATTTTCCTGATAATAAATGAGGTAGAGAATTTTTATTCAATATATGCTTATTTGCAAATGGCCAACGGATACATGAAAAAATGCTCAACATCACTTATAATCAAGGAAATGCAAATCAAAACCACTATGAGATACCACCTCACACCTGAGAGGATGGCACACATTAG
>PVIJ01012737.1:0-48270 GCA_004024925.1 Scalopus aquaticus
GCGGTGTGGCGGCTGGGTGAAATGGGGGGAGCAGCAGGTATAGGGGGTGTGCTGTGGGGATGGTTTGGTGCAGTTTGAAGGGACCTAGGAAATGAGGGTGACTGAGACTTCTGGGGATTGAATGAGGGTGAGAAGGAGCGGAATTCTGGGGGGAACAAGTGAGAGCAAGGAGAGGCTCAGCATGTGGGGTGGGGGCGAGATGGGGTGCATGGGCGAGGCCGAGCAGCAGTGCCAGATGCCGTCTGGCGGGCAGGGGCAGGGGAGGCGGAGGGGCGGAGGGGATCGGGCTCAGGTGCAGGGCTCCGCCCCACCCAGCCTGGGGTTCTCATACCTGACGGTGGCCTGGCGGCCCCAGCTCCAGCCCACCGGCCGCCGTGCCAGCCCCGTGGACCCACTGCCGCGACTGGTGAAGCCTGGGAGCGCGGCCGAGCAGCCCGACCGGTTCGCCCGCCCCGGTCCCCGCCCCTTCCCAGCCGCCTGCCAGGTCCAGGTGCTCCCCGCTCTCGAGGACTAGGGGTGGGGGTGCTCCCTGTACTCAGTAACCTGTAAAGGGTGGAGACGGCAGCCTGGTGCTGCCCAGGCCCAATCTATAGGTGCAGGGGTGTCTTGGGGCCAGCTGCCACCACCGCCCCCATCCTGCCACGCACACACACACACACACACACACACACACACACACACACACTCTTGTGCTGTGGGAAGAAGGGAGCTGGCATGGGGATTAAGAGTCCAGGTGCGAGGAGACGCAATCCGAGGAGACGCAATCTGGGTTCCGAAGCCAGTTCCTCAGGGCCTGGCTGTGTGACCTTGGCCAAGTGACTTCACCTCTCTGAACTTCAGCTTCCTCATTGCCGAGCCAGCCGGCGTGGTTGTCAGGAGGCACCGCAGAGCCCGGAGCCTGGGCCTTAGCCACCGCCACGGCAGCCAGCAACACTGGCCCCTGAGCCACCGTGTCCAAACGCCCCGCACACGCACCACGTCGGCCTCGCTGAAGGCTCCCCGGAGCCGCACGGGGGGTAAGTAACCCCCTTGTGTACAGTAACCCCTTTCCTCCTTGCCACACCCCAGTGGGATCTGTGTGAGTCCCACTGTGCAGATGTGGAAACTGAGGCCTGGAGAGGTGAAGGCCACACGCTGGGCCACAGGCAGGGCCGGCCTTGGGGGCCGCCGCCCTCCCACTGTGGAGTGACCGCCTCCCAGCACCTCTGCCAGAGGGGCCTTGGGCACGGGGCCCTGGGGAGCTGGGGGAGCTGAAGGGACGGGGAGGTGACCCGGACTGGCACCCAGGACAGGCTGGAAGGGCCCCACTGGCCCTGCTGGGTTTTCCTCTGGGCTCTTCCTGGGTGACCAACACCACCCTCTTCTCTGGGCCAGGGGCCGAGTCTGCCCCTCCCCACGGCCTTCAAGCGCCCCTGCGGGGAAGTCTGCCTCCCTGCTCCCCACCGATGCGGGCCCCTATACTTCCAGGTGCACCTGTCTGCATGTGGGGCAAGTCGGGGACCAATCCCCCACTCCCCCACCCTTGATTCATTCTGGAAGCATCTGCCAGGCTCTGCTGGGCCATGCTGGCGCCTGACCACTGAGGGGCCCAGGGCAGGCAGGACGAGCCTGTCGAGGCGGCCCCCCCCCCACCCCGGGCTGCACAGGGGGTGGGGGATGAAGTCAGCAGAGGGGGCTGCAGGAGCAGGGCCTGGGGGCTGTGCCAGGCTGGAGAGGCCACGTCTGCCCCAAACCCCGCAGGCCTGAGGCGCCTCCACCTCGGGGCTGTTGGAAGCAGGGAGACCCCTCCTGGTGGCGCTGGGCTCAGCCTGCCTGGGTCCAGAGCCAGAGCGGGGGTACTTACCCACATCGGGCAGCAGGCGGCAGAGTCCAGGCGAGGGCCTGATGCTGGGAATATAAAAGGGGGAGGAGGCGGGGGCAGGGCTGGGGCGGCCACACTGCCCAGGGCCAGGTCTCCGGGCCGCTGCTATGGCGATGACGACTCGATGACTCGCTTCTGTCAGGCACGTGGTGTGTGTAAATGCGTGGGGGGGCGGGGAGATGGGGCTGCCGGCCCGTCCCTCCTCCTTTGTCCATCCCCAGCCCTGGCCACCCAGGGCCCACCCCTGGTCGCTCGCCAGACACCTCTGCCCTGCTCCTCGGGGAGAGGTCCCTTCAGTGAGCCCCACTGGGCAGAGGGCAGCCTCAGACTTGTCACTACTGGTGGGGCTGCCAGTGCCAGGGGCCACCTCCCCCCTGCCAGGTGTGCAGGGCGCGGCACAGGGCCTCAGGCCTCGCGGGGAGGGGGCCGGCAGGTGAGGGCAGGAGGGGCCGCTGTGTAGCTCCCCTCCCCGAGCGCAGACCCGCGACAACCACCGTCCGTGGAGCCGCGTCGCCCTCCACCTCCAGCTGGAATCCAGTTCCACACAAGCCTTTATTAGCAGCCAGGAGTCCCACAGCCCAGCCCAGCCGCGGCCGGGGCCACTGGGCCCTGGACACCCCCACCCCCTACGGTGCCCACTTGTCGAGCACGAAGGCCCCTCGGAAGCACCTGGCCTCCTGTCGGTGTGTCACACCCAGAGCCTGGGGGCCCCGGCACCAGCCCTCTGGCCGGCTCCGAGGCGCAGCCCGGGCCCGGGCCCTCAGGATTTCTGGATCACCACCTGGAACTTACCTGGAAGAGAAGGGCCGGGTTTAGCTGAGGCGGGGGTCTGAGGGGAGAGGCAGAAAGCACCCGAGTGGCTCAGAGGCGTTCATCCTGCCCTGCGCCCACAGTCTGGTGGCCTAGGGCTGGAGTTTCCTCACTGGCCAGAGGGGTGATGCTCCCCGCCCAGCTGACCTGCATCCCAGGGCTGGGTAACTAGGGGTATGAAGGGCCACGCATGTAGGCCGCCGGGAGGGGCCTGGCCCGGGCATCCGAGGCACGTGCTGCTCAGCCTGCGCGCGGAGCCCTGGAGCCCCCGAGGAAGGGCTTGGGGCACTGGCAGCAGCAAAAACAGCTGGTGGAGGGGGCAGGAGGGCCGGCTGCCCCTGGTGGGGGGCTTCACCTGCCTGATGGGGGGCCTGGGGGTCTGGCAGCCTGCCAGCTCCACGGACCAGCTCCTTTGGAGCCCCCACCCAGCAGCAGCCAGACCCTCCCGGCCCCGGAAGGATGCTGGAGACCCCTAGGCTGGTTCATCATCAAGGCCGACGCCCCAGAAAGCAGGCAGGGGACACCGGGGCCCAGGCGTGGCCTAGGTTCTCTGGGCTTCCGCAGCCTGGTGCTGCTCCCCCACCCGCAGGAGCGGCGACGGGGACGCTCTGGAGCCCCCACCGCACCCAGGGGATGGGAAGAACCTCCCCAAACTCACAGGCAGGCAGGGACGCCACGGAGGCGGTGACCAAGCTCTGGATCCCCAGGGTGCTGAGGGTGCCACGCAGGAGGCCGCAGGGGAACGCCAGGAACTGGGGGCGGGGGCACAGGTCACCTTGGCCACCAGGCGCTGGGCTTTACGGAGGGGCCCACCCCTTCCCCAGGCCCCGGGCTGGGTAAATAGGGGGTGGCATGTGGGTGGGACCGGCAGCCCTGTACCTTGGGTGCTTCCTCCACATACTGCAGGCCTGAGGCCATCCGGACCAGGAGGGGGAAGCTGTTGTCCTGCAGGACATAGGTCCCCTGGGAGCAGAGGGGAGGCCGTGGGGGGCCATATGGGGGTGCTGCAGGGTCCAGGCCGGAAGCACCCTCCCCCAAAATCGCTGTGGTCCCAGCCCGTCCTTAGAGCTACAGAGGGGCCTGAGCCCTCTTGCTGCAGGGCCTCTGCAGAAAAGGCCCCGCTGCCCAGGGCGTGAGGGGCTGTCGACCCACAGGCAGGGAGCCGAGCAGGGCGTGGGTGCCTGGTGGGAACTGGGACCAGGCTGGGGCCAGCCGCCCAGCTGAGGCACGGCACTGCCGCTGCCGCTGCCGGGGGACGCGAGGAGGCCAGAAGCCGCCTCAGCCCCCCTCCTCTGAGGACGCAGGCAGAGTGGGGCTGGGGCTGCCCCCCCGGGCTCGGGCTCCTGCCCCCGGCTCAGGCAGGCCAGGCACCCACACACCTGGTGGTTGGTGCGGAGGCTGTCCATCTGCTTCTGGAACATGGCCACCCACAGGTCTTTGCACAGGAACTTGAGGACATCCAGCTCCTCCTTGAAGGTCAGCATCTCCTGGGGCAGCCTGGGGGTTGGGGCGCCCAGTGAGGAAGCTGGGCCCTGCAGGGACGCTGCCCCCCTCCTCTCCCATCCCCTGCCCGGTGTGCCCAGGGACAAACCCAGCCTGGGGGAAGGGCAGGAGGCCCGGCTCTCACCTCTCACCCAGAGCCTGGCCCACGCGGAAGCCCACGCCCTCCAGGGCCGACAGGCTCGTCTTCTGGCCCTAGAAGGTGAGGGGAGACAGGCTCAGGGCGCCTCGGCCCCTTCAGTGGAGGGGAATCCCAGACTGACTTGCCCTTCCCTGAGGGAGGGGCTTCCTGACAGCCAGGCTCAGGCCTCCACAGTCGACCCTCAGGCCTTAAGATAGCCTGGAGCCCACGGGGAACTCAGGTCGGCTCAGGGCAGTGAGCTGTTCCCTAGCGGAGCCCTCGGGGGCGGGCTGGGGGCCCACACAGGGAGGGTCTGAGGCCCAGGAGTAGGGGAGGGGACACAGCAGGAGGGCGGCTGCCCATGTGTCCCTGAGCGCTGGGCAGAGGAGACCCAACTTGTCTGCAAGTTTTGCTGGGGTGACCTGGAGACTGCTGCGGGAGGTGCGGGTTGGGGGCATCGGAAAAGCCAGGGTGGCCTCGGCCCCTCGCTTCCCTGAATGACAGCACAGCCTTGGCCCAGGTCCGTGCTGTTGGGGACGTCTGAGGGGAGGGGCAGGGAAGGGGCACTTCTTGGCTCAGGTCCAGCCAAATCCGGCCCCGGCCAGCCGCCACCACCCTGCGCTGCCTCCCCCTCCCTGCCCCACGCCTGGACGCCTCATCCGCCATGGAGGTCAGGTCCTCCACCAGGGCCCCCACTCTGCACTGTCACCGAGAGGGGACGCAGCTCTGGGGATGGGGACCCGGACCGACCCCCAGCAGCCCACACAGGCCGTGGCACAAGGGACACACAGGAACCAGGTGCTAAGAAAACAGTGCAGTGGAGACGTGAGTGGACACCTCGGCCGGCCTCGGGGAGCCCTCTCCGGGGGCTGCACCCGCCCAGGAGACCCCTGGGGGCGGGGGACAAGAAAAACCTGCCTCGGCCACCCTCAGCCACAGGGTGGGGGCTGCTGAGGAGGCAGGGCTGCGGCCCACCGGGTGGGGAGTGCGGGGACCGGGGTGACTGGGCAGAGGTGCCCAGCTCTCGGAGCCAGGCAGCCGTCTGCTCTGCCGGTGGCACCCAGGCCCTCGGTGACGACACCGCTTCCTGTTGTTGGGCGACAATGGCCGTCTCGGTGCCACCCGCAGGTTCTCCTCAGGTTTCCTCAGGCACAGCAGGGCCGGCCGCCAGGGAGGCCTCTGGGAGTCGCCTGTGATTCACGACACCCAGGAGAGAGGCCGTGAGGGGCCACGTGCCTGCTGGCCCAGATCCACCCCGGCCTCACGGCTGTGGGAGGGGCCAGTGGCTCATCTGTGCCTCAGTTTCCTCACGTGTCAAGAGAAGTGTTAACAATACTGTGTCCCAAAGTCCCTCAGGAGCTGGTGTAAACAACCCTGTGAGCCGGGCTCAGTGAGGGCCACCAGCGCCGTCACTGCCGTGTCCTCGGCCTGGCTGACCCGGCGGGCCCTCGGCTGGCGGAGGGTCTCTTCCCGTGGGCGACAGGACCCCGCACCTGGAAGGACACCCGGCTCTCGCATCCCTCCCACCCGGTGGGGCCACTCCATATCCCCTGCCCGCTGGGGGGGCTCCCCCGACAGTGTATCTGGGTGCCCGGACTCCCCCTGCATCCTGCAGACGTTTCCTGGCTGCCTCCAGATGGGGGCGACAGGTACCAGCTGACAACCTGGTCACGGGGCTGTGTGATTGTTTTCAAGGGGGGTCCTCAGGCAGCTCAGCAGGGCCGAGCCATTGCAGCCATGGGGGCGCCTGTGGGGGCTGCGCAGAAGGGGCCGGCAGCGGGAGGGGGTCCAGGCGAGGGCACCGCAGAGGCAGAGCCAGCTCAGCCCACACGGCTCAGGCTGCTGGGCCGCGCCAGGGAGGGGCCGACCCGCAGGCCAGACTGAGAAGAGTGAGGTTCTCCCAGGTGACAAGGACAACAAAGGCGGGGCCCGCCCCTCAGCGCACCAGCTAGATGGGCAATGACTTCATTGAGGCTGTGGGTGGAGGATCAGTGGCTCCCCATGCTTTGAGGCAGCCCCCCGCTGGCCCCCGCCTGGAGGAAGGGGTGCTAAGCAGGGGAGGGTCAAGGTGGGCAGGCACGTAGGCCTTGCTGCAGCCAGGACTCAGAGTGGGTAGAGCCACAGCGAACAGGGTCCCAGAGCACCGAGGGGGCATCAGAAGGTCAAGTTCCCCCTCGGGGAGCCTCAGACTGCCTGGGTTTGCATCTGGTGCTGGCTGGATGTGTGACCCCAGCCAAGTACCTAAGGGCCCTGTGCCTCAGTCTCCCCATGTGTGAACCAGGGCTGAGGGCAGTCCCCACCTCACAGCAGTGAAGAGACCAGCATGGGGGAGGGAAGGTCGTGAGAAACAGTGAGAAAGGAGGACAAAGGGGTGGCGAAGGGAGGGAGGAGGGTGAGCCGGAGGGTGGCGGGAGGAGAGGGTGGAGGGAGAGGGAGCAGAAGCCTCCCAGCTTGGAGCACGTCGTCGGGACGCCCCAGTCCCTGCAGAAGCGCTTCAGGGATTAGGAGTTTGTCATCCTGCAGAGGGCAAGGCTGGCCTCTCCCAGTCACCTGAGCCCTCGGGAGCCCAGCCCAGAGCTGGGCACTCCGGACCTCAGCTGAGTTTACACAACAGCCCGCTGAGAGGAAAGGGGAGCACAAGGAGCAGCGGGGAGCCCCTCCGGAGAGTCGAGTCGTGTCAGTGTCCCCAGCAGCATCCGCCGCACAGCACCCGGCCTGGGAGGAAGGGACATCCGGCCCAAGGAAAGTTCTTGGAAATGCCAAGAGGGGAGCCAAAATAAACATCGTTTCCAGGAAGCTGAGACGCAGACAAGCCTGTCAGGGAGATAAGGTCACCCCGAAAGCCAAGAAGAAACTTCCTGAGACCCGGCTGCGGGCTCCCCTGCTTGGCTGCGCTCCTCAAAGGAGGGATAGAAGGAGAGTAGCCGGAGACACACGGAGGAGGCCGGCAGGTCTGACGGTCAGCAGCATGGCAGAGAAATCGAAGAGCTGATATGAGAAAATTCGTCCGGCTGAAGGAAGCCCCAGCAAACCAGCCTGCTCCAACACACACCCTGAACTCCTGCGTGAGAAAACAGTGGGGCTTCCTGGCTCCTGCCGTCTCTCCCGCCCACCCTGCCCCTGGTTATTTGGTGGGTTCAGCACCCTAAACCCCCAAGAGCTCCTCTCTGCAGGCCTGGTGGGGTCAGAAGCACCCGGAGTTCCTGGTGTCCCCCAGGTGAATGGCCCCGATGGCTCCAAAGCAGGGTGAGTGAGCAGGTGTGGGCGGGCACACCCCCCGCCCTGCTGCCCGGGGCCCTCTCCTCTCTCGCCTACTGTGGGGGTACCAAACAACCCCAAATCCTGCCTCCTCCCATGACACTCCCAGAGCTTACCCATTCCCCTCCTGCCCCCCAATCTCTGACCAGTCTCCTTCACGTGGCCAGAAAGGTATTTTGAAAAAGTGCATCTGCACCTGGCACACCCCACTTCTAGCTACCCAGGGTGCCCACTGCCCACAGGACAGCCCCAGTTCTGGACACTTGCTGGTCCACCCCGGCCCGGTGCCATGCCCCCTCCAGGGCTCTGCCAGCAACGCTGGTGGCTCCAGGCTCCGGCACGAGCACAAGGGCTGGACCTGATGGCCGCCGTAACCACCCCCGGCCCTCCAGAGAGGGGCGGGCAGGGCTGTTTCCGCCACCTGCCAGGGTTCCCAGTCATGGGGTGACGGCTCATCCCACACAGAGGGATCCCTTCTTTTGTCCACAGGCTCCCCTTCTCTCCAAAGCTGCTGAGGTGGAGAAACCACAGCCGCCTCTGGGAGTTCCTCTGGCTTGAACAACAAGGCCCTGACCTCCTGGCTCCCAGCCTCGTCTTCTGTCCACCTCGGGGCCTTCAGGAAAAGGCATTCGGCAGCCCCAAACAGCCACCGGACCAGGCCAGGCAGGGAGATCACGAAAGCCTTGATGACGCTGTGGGAACACAGGTGAACGAGCCACCTCCCCGCGCTCCAGGAGCTGGTGGGAGGGCAGCCCCGATGCCAGGGACAAGCTTCCGAGCCAGAAGCCCAGTCACCAACCTGGTCCCTAATGGCTGTGGGGTCTCAGGGGCCTTCTGGCCTCGGGTGCCTCGGTCCCCACTCTGTACAGCGGGACACTAACACCCACCTTGGAGAGCTCCTCTGAGGACTCAAGCAGAGGAAGCACTCTGGGGGCAGGACTAGGCCCTGGGAAACTGGAGTCCTGCCTGCCTTTCACCGGGGCCCCTGCTGGACCAAAAAGGAACGGGGGAAGAGGGACTGGGGGCAGGGGGAAGAGAGAGCACTGCGAGATCGGAGTTTCCCGACAGGCGCCTGGCATGGGGTGTCCCAGGGCGCCCCAGGATGGAGGAATGTGGGGAAACTGCCACCGTGCTCACCCCTGGCTGAAACCTGGAGCGCCCCAGGAGCCCAGGCCCCAGCCCAGCCCAGTGACAGGACCCAGGGGGCACCTGGGGCAGAATGCCAGTAGTAACTGGGAGAGGGCACAGGCCTGGTGGAAGCCCGCAGGGAGGGCACCCGAGTGGCTGGTGTTTCCCACACTCGCTTGGCCACAGAAACCCATTAAAATCCTCCCAGAGCACAGCGAGGAAGACACACGGGCAAAGGCAGGGAGTTTACAGCACAGGCTCTGGAAGTGGGAGGCCCAGTTACATTCCTGCCTCTGCCACTTGAGAGCGAGCTCGCCATCAAACCTGTTTCTTCATCTACAAAGGGGGAAGGACCACACTCTGTGGGCTGGGAGGCGGATGCAATGAAATCAGAGCGGACAGCCCAAGATCACACCTGGGAAACACTCGTATGTGGTGGGGGCCGGGGTTGGCCATGAGACCAAAGGAATCTTGTTCCCCACCCCAGTCCTCACAGCACAGGAGCTGCACCCACGTCTCCCACAGTCCATGCCAAGGACCTACGACATGCATAGAACCAGCAAAGGGGAGATGGGTATAAAAGAGTGAGACTTACTTAGATACACACTTAGTGAGTGTGAGGGAGACTGAGGACGTAAGCAGGATACCTGCCATCCAGGTATCAGGGCTTCCCTGAGAAAGGGGCGTGTCAGCCAATATCTGAAGGATTAATAAGTAGGTGTTCACGTGGATGAGCTGGAGGTGAGGGTGGAGGCTGGTACAGGGGCAGAGAGGAGGGATCCTTACTAGGGCAGGGAGGGGACCGACGGGAAACATCCTTAGAACAAGCAGTGCCCAGTGGAGGGCTGGAGGTGAGGGACAGAAGGCAGACGTTGGGGACTCCTGGGCTTCTGGTTTCAAAGGCAGAATGGATGGTATGAGACTGCAGGCACACGCCCTCTCCCCACTTCATTGCTGTCATAGCGTTTTCCCAGTGGACCCCCCCCCCAGAATACTCATTTCATTTTTTTTGTCTCCTCCCCCGCCCCGAAACGTAAGTTCCAGGAAGGCAAGAATTTTTTGTGGCTCACTGAGTAGCCCCCAGAGCCTCCAGCACCTTGAGGGTTTTAGTTCAAGTCTGTCAAATGGATGAACTTGGAAGAAGCGACGCTGAGATGATAACAAGCGATATCCTTGTTAGGGATCCTGGGAACGGCCTAAGCCAGTAAAAAAATACATCATCATATACATGATGATGAGCATACTGAGAAAAAAGTGATCACAGCCCCATTTATTCAGCTTGGACTCGCTTCCCCAACCTATTTTCTTGGTAAGAGGTTTTATAAAAAGCTCCCATGTTTTACAGGTTATTTATGTGCTAGACGTGCTACGAAGTGCTTTAAAGTTTTAGTTCATTTTTTCCTCGTAAGGATCAACTTTCCAAAGGCCAAGCATGCTCCACCAGGACTTTGCACCTGTTGTTCCCTTTTCCTGGAATTCCACCCATTCATCCACCAGCTTTCTTCCTTCTTCTTCCGGGAGGCTTTCCATCACCACCCACCACTCCATTCTTTTTGTGCCCTCGACTCCACTAAAGTTTTCTTTATAGAAATCCTCACTAGTTGGGGTATACTCTTTTTTACTTTTTTTTTTAAAATTATCGTTTGACTACTCCACTGAAGTAGGAGAGGAAAACAGTACCTAGTATACAGCAGGTGCTCAGTAAATGCCGGATGAAGACACGCCCCACTCTGAGACTCAAGTGCTATTACCAGGCCCACTTTGCAAAGGCAGAGACTGAGGTACACAGAGATCAAGGCACTGGTGAGAGGCCTAGTGAGAGGGGCTGCCGGATCCAACCCAAGCGGTTAAGTCCTGGACACGTCCAATAATGGTAATTATTATAATTACTACAGGCTCGCTCTGTGCCACGCTTTGAGCTAAATGCCATTCCTCACTTCTAGCCATAACCCGCGAGGCCGGCCCTGTAGTCACCTCCACTTTACAGAGGAGGCAGCCGGCGCCCGAGATCGCCCAGCGAGTCAGGGGCGGGGCTGGGGCTCGACACCTGCTGCTAAACCACCCTCTACACCCGCCCTAGGCCTCGATCCGGCCATCCCGCCGGGGCCCGCGCCTCCTCCCTCCGGGGCCCGGCGCTCACCCCGGGGCCCGGTTCCGGATCGCGCGCCCATAGCTCCGCCACCATCTCCGTGTGCAGAAACTCAAACAGCGCTACGTCCGCCATGCACCAGCTTCGCGCGCCTAGTGACCGCCCAGCGCTTCGTGCTCTCATTGGTCGGGCTGGGCAAGCCCCGCCTCCTACATCTAGCCGCAAACCCGCCTCCTCCCGTTTCCATTGGTGTTTCAGACTAGCCCCGCCCTCCTAGTCCTAACACGTGATGCGTTAGAGCCCCTGGGAGACCAAAGAGCCTGCTCCTCTTTTTATTGGCCACACGTGACCGCGTCCCAGCTCTTCTGTCAGTCTCCACGCTCTTTCCTGTCCTGGAAACGTGACTGAACTTTTTTTTTTTAATCTCGAGTCTTGAGACTTTCCTCGCCGCACAACCCGGAAGCACCTACCGAACCGCTCCCCTATTGGCCATACCTGTACTCACGTGACCATCACGCACGCCTCAAAGTTAGAGGCTTTGCTTCCTGGTTGGTAGCCGGGAGGCGCACGCGTCGGCGTAGCGCCCGCCCAATCCGCTCGCTGATTGGCTGCACCTCACCTCCCTCGGTACGGAGGCGGTGCGACACCTGAGGAGCGGATTCCGCAGACTCCGAGCTTCGGTGACCCGGTACGGCCTTGGGTGGTAGCGCTCCCGCCCCGAGCCCCTTTCTGCGTGTCCGGAGCCCGCGCGCTTCCGGCCCGGACATGGCCTTGGAGGTGTGGAGGGCGTGGCCCCTGGGTGGAGGCAGACTCGGGCAGAGCCGCCTTGGCGCTCCGGGAGCTCGGGCCTCAGTTTCCCCTCGGCACGGGACGAGGCCGGGTCCTGTGGGCCCCGTGCCCGCGGGCGGGGGTGCTCCGTGTGCGGAAGAGGAAGTTGAGGCCCGGGCAGGGGGCACCGGGGGCCCCGGTCGCGGAGGTGGAGGGGCCGCGAGCCCGGGAGCTGCGCGGTCGCCCGCCGCCCCTTCGCCGCTCTGCTCCCCCGGCTCACGCCGCCCCTCGCCCCTCTTCTCCCCCAGCTCGGCGCCATGGCGTCCCAGGGCCGTGGGCGGAGGCCGCCGCGGAAGCCCGAGACGGTGGTGCCGGGGGAGGCGGCCGAGACGGACTCGGAGCGCTCTGCGTCCTCGTCGGAGGAGGAGGAGTTGTACCTGGGCCCCTCGGGCCCGACGCGCGGCCGCCCCACCGGGTTGCGGGTGACCGGGGAGGCCGCGGAGACCGACTCGGAGCCGGAGCCGGAGCCGGAGCCGAGGGCTGCGCCGAGGGACCTGCCTCCGCTCGTCGTGCAGCGGGAAACGGCCGGGGAGGCCTGGGGCGCGGAGGAGACGCCGGCGCCCGCCCCTGCGCGCTCGCTGCTCCAGCTCCGGCTGGCGGAGAGCCAGGCGCGGCTGGACCACGACGTGGCGGCCGCGGTGAGCGGCGTGTACCGCCGCGCGGGCCGCGATGTGGCCGCCCTGGCCGGTCGGCTGGCGGCCGCCCAGGCGGCGGGGTTGGCGGCGGCCCACAGCGTGCGCCTGGCGCGCGGAGACCTCTGCGCCCTGGCCGAGCGCCTGGACATCGTGGCCGGCTGCCGCCTGCTGCCTGACATCCGCGGCGTGCCGGGGACCGAGCCTGAGCGAGACCCAGGACCGCGGGCCTAGCCAGGGCCCACGCCCGCCTGACTCTGCGCCCCGGAGGCTGCTTTGCGGCCTCTGGGACCTGCCTCTGGCGTATGTGGCCCCGCCCACGTTGCTGTCACCCTCAGCACTAACCCGCCCGCTGGGTAATGATGTGCTGCCGCGTCGGGGGCGCCGGGAAGGGGTGGCACTTGGGTTCACCCTCTGGCGCGCCTGCCGTGCAGCTGGTTTCCCGGCCTGGCTCTGGTTTGCGGCCTGTGTCAGGCTTAGCTCGAGCCCCTGGGTCACTAGCCTCGCCTGGATCTGTCTCCATCGCGGACCGCACCGCTGTTGTGCTCTGCCTTTCCGCCTGTCTCGCCATAGCTCTGCTCGCAGGACCTGGCCCCGACTCTTGCCAGGGAGCCCCAGGATGTGGTGCTTATTCCCTGCCTCCGTCTTCTCTTGACGCCACCTCTGACCCTGGGGCCACCTCTGGGCTTGTGTCCTAGGCCAGGCCTTGTCCTGCTGCCCAGACTTGGCCCTGGTGACCTGTTAGTTCTAGTCCTTGCCCTGCCTTTCCTGGCTCCAGCTCCCCGCTGAGCTCTTCCCCTGAGCTGACCTTGTTTTCTGTGTCCAGCAGGACCCTAAGGGTGAGTTCTGCTTTTTTTCCTTTTTCCACCCTGTTTGTACTGCCTGTCTGATCCTGGGCTCCGGAGGCATCGCTCTCACTTAGGCCCAAGTGAGGCTCCCTCCTGACCCCAGGGGTCCTCCTCCGGACCCAGGGGTATGTGTCTCCCCACCCTCCAGACCAAGGTGGCACCTTAGGTGCAAGCCCTGAGTACAGGACGGGCCACTTCCTGACAGTGTCAAGTGTCCACTTGGGGCCAGATGCAGCCACGCCCCACACCTTGGGTGCTGAGGACACCCCTGGGCATGAGAGGACCGTGGTGTTTGCTGAGTCGGCCCCTGGGTGCTAAGAGGACTTAGATTTCTGCCTCAGCTCAGGGGCTGGAGTTAGCAGCTCTGGTCCTCTTCACCGGCCCCTCTGGTCCCAGCTCCAGCCCCTTCCCCACTCATCCCCCTCCCAGAAGCTGAGCTGAAGCCTCCAAGATGGGGGGTGGGCAAAGAGCCCTTTAAAGCGGACTCACTCAAACTCAGAATGTTGACTGAAAGGACCAGTTTCTCTGGTCTCCCCCCGTGAGTTGGGGGTGGGTCAGTTGGTTTCTCTGAATGGGCGTCCCAGGGGCGGGGTCCCCCATGCCCAGCTGTGAAGGTGAAGCTGAGCCGCTCTCAGGGCCCCTGGTTTTGCATGTATTTGAACCTCATTAATTCCACACACATTTATTGGCCTCCTGTTTTGTGCCTGAGCACTTGGGGGTGCCGCATCCAATCAGCCCTCGCGGAGCTCAGCCCACTGGGGGAGGCGGGCAGCAATAAAATGTTCTTGCGTGAATAAATGGCTAGATTTCATCAGTATAATTTACAGTTTAGATACTGCTGGCATTACATTCATGCCTTGAAGAAGTCCAGGAGTTTGGGGAGAGTTTACGTGAGAGCCGTCTGAACTTAGGGCTGGAGGAGTAGGATGGCTTCCTGAGAAGTGATCAGTGGGTGTGAGCGGTGTCCTGAGGGTGTAACAGGTGACACTGAAGTGGGGTGGAAAAGAGTTGCAGGCAGGGGAACAGCATGTACAAAGGTGTTTTTTTTTTTAAGATTGATTTATGCATACAAGCTGGGGTACAGGCCAGAGGCGTGGGATGGCAAGAGGGTTCACCAGAGACAGAGTGGGGAGCAGAAGAGGCAGATCGAGGGAAATACACTGCCGAGGGGAGCAGCGGGCGAGGTAGGAGAGGTCTGCCACGCCATGTGGGAATCTCCTCCAGCCGGGCGTCGAACTCGCGTCGCCTCAGTGCTTAACCACTGCGCCACCAGGGAGGCCTCTACAAAGTTTTGTCTGAAGGAAGCAGAGCCTGTTTAACAGAGGACAGGGACATCTGTTCTCCACCTGGAGTGGAGAGTGCGGTGGAGGTGGAGGATGGTTAAGTGTGGTGCCAGCAGGGCCAGGGAAAGCTGCACTTTGAAACCAGGTAGAGATTCTTGGTCTTTATTGAACAACCACTACGCAGAGTAACTGCTTGGGGGACCCCGGGAACCCATGACCGCGGGCCCGCTGGGGTTTGGATCTCTCCTTGCAGAGTGCTCCAGGACACGGCAAGCATGGACACGCACTGAGAGTGGCTCTGGCGGGGCCAAGGCGCGCACCCTCAAGGCGCTGCAGGCGGGGGCACAGCGCATTAAGAGCACCCGGATTTGTGCTCACAGTCTAAGACAACAAAGTGCACCTGAGAGTGAGATGAGCCCGAGCCCACTGATTGTAGCAGCAGGGTTCCCCTAAATTTCAAGAGGAGTTTGAAACTGCTGCAGTGGGAGCAGGGAAGGCAAAAATCCAAAGAGTTGGTAGAAAGTCTTTTTGAGAAGTAGTTGATCAGGCCTCACTGGTGGCTTTGGGGTAAAGTCTCAGCCCTGTAACCACTAAGGCCTGAGTTCAATCCCTGGCCAAGGGAGCTTCCCACATGGCACAGCAGACCTCTCCTGTCTCCCCTCTGCTCCCCTTAGTGTATTTTAGTCAATCCTCCTGTTCTGCTCCCCACTCTGGTGAACCCTCTCACCCTTGCACCTCTGGTCTACACCCCAGTTCTACGCAAAATTAATTATATATTTTTTAAGTACTAGTTGATCCCTGATAAGCTTCCTCACCATGCGCCCCCTCCTGAGTTCTGGACAAAGCCTGGGGATTTGTCCCCAGAAAGGCTGTTTTTGGGGGGGTGGCGGTGGGAGGTCTGAAAACAGGGGTTGAGAGAATGTATGTGCGTGAGCAGCATGTCAGGTACCCCCCGGCCTCATACTGAAAAGTGAAGATGAGGAGAGCAATGAGTGGCCTGAGACAGGTGCCGAGAGCTTGCGCGGGAGCCGGAGGGCTGCTTAGGGCCCACACCCGTTCCCTGGAGAAGTGTGTGCTCCCCTCAGTCGCCTCCCAGGGGCTCTCCACCAGGGATACAAGTGAAAGAACCCAAAAGGAGAAAAAGCAAGAACCCCTAGGAGGTTCTTCAGGAGTCTGCGATGGCAGACTCATCTGTCTCCTTCAGATCCCAGAAACAGAACACTTGTTCCAAGAAGGAACTAGTTGGTAGTGATCTGACGAGACAGAGGCGGTGGAAGTCTTCCCACGCACGAGAAGTCCTTCCCCAGAGAGGAACCAGTTGGCGAACAGGAAGAGACAGGAAACAGGTTGTCTCCAAGAAAACCAGGACGTGCGCTGTCAAAGAGGTGCTGAGGAGGCGCCCTTTGCTGACTGATCGACTGTCAGTGAGACTTCTTTTTTTTTTTTAAGCTGGGGTACAGGCCAGAGGCGTGGGGCGGCGAGAGGGTTCACCAGAGACAGAGTGGGGAGCAGCACAGGCAGATCGACAGAAATACACTGCTGAGGGGAGCAGCGGGCGAGGCAGGAGAGGTCTGCCATGCCATGTGGGATTCTCCCCAGTCGGGCGTCGAACTCGCGTCGCCGCTGCCAACAGCTCCACAGCGCAGCGCTTAACTGCTGCGCCACTGGGGAGGCCCGAGACTTTTTTTTTAAGTCTCTTTAGTTTCCTTTTTTTTTTTTTTAAGATTTATTTATTTTTGCCCACAAGCTGGGGTGCAGGCCAGAGCTGTGGGGCAGTGAGAGGGTTCACCAGAGACAGAGCGGGGAGCAGAACAGGCGGATCTACTGAAAGACACTGCTGAGGGGAGCAGTGGGGAGACAGGAGAGGTCTGCTTGCCACTTGGGAAGCTCCCTGGCCGGGGATCAAACTCACCCCGCAGCTGCCAACAGCTCCACAGTGCTGTGCTCAACCCATTGCGCCACCGGCAAGGCCCTGTCAAGGCGAGACTTTGATTCCAGGAACGTGTCACAATAGCAAAGAACCCTTGATAGAGTCATTGCCACAGAAGATAAGACCATTGTGAGTCAGATGAGGGTGGGGGGCACCTTCAGTGCCTGAGATTGGGGGGAATTCATGATCTTCATCATTGGTCATAAATGCCAGCCAGCTCTCTCTTTTCTATATATGCCTCTCAATTTGTTTTGTTTTTTTAAAGATTTATTTATTTATGCATACAAGCTGGGGTGTAGGCCAGAGGGGGGGGGTGAGAGGATTCACCAGAGACAGAGTGGGGAGCAGAACAGGCAGATCAACTGAAGTACACTGCTGAGGGGAACAGCGGGTGAGGCAGGAGAGGTCTGCTGCACCATGTGGGAAGCTCCCTGGCCGGGGATCAAACTCGTGCTGCAGTGGCTGCGGACAGCTTCATAGGCTGATACTTAACTCATTGGGCCACCAGGGAGGCCCCTGCCTCTTAATTTGTAAGAGCAGAGTAGGTTGTGAAATACCTGTGGCTGGAGGCTGGCAGATCCGAGGCTTCGCTTTCTCACCTGCCCAAGTCCGTGTTGTGACTTGTGGGGCTGGGCAGCCGATCTCGGGGACAGCGGAGCTGCTGCAGGTTGTTCCCGAGACAGCCTGTGAACCAACCCAGACGTCCGTTGATCTGGCATAGATCAGACTGGTCATCAGAGTTAGTGCTAGGACTGCGGGTGACCTTTGTGCCACATTTGAGGGTGCTGCCTGTGGGGTCCCCCAGGTTGTGGTTCCCATGTTGCCTTCACCTGTCACCTCTGGGCCAGCACCATGCTTGTGTTCAAGGCAGAGGGCGACACTGCATTCCGCTGATTTTACCCGAGCAAGAGGCAGTCCCTGAAACCTCCCATAGAAGTTCTCCTGAGACCTGTAATCTCATGCAACTGAAGGGGAGAGTTGGGGTTTTCCACTGTGGGTCCCACACCCTTCCACTCATCTCTCAGTGCTCAGAGTGGCCAGGATGAAATCTAGTTGTTTCTTCTGCACGACAAGATGTTGGAAACCGCCAGTCAGATGGATTCATTACCAAGATCACGGTTTGCAAGGGGGTGCAAGGGGGCGCTGGGTGTCCCCTTGGCCGGTAGGAAAGTGACAGGGTTAGTGGAAGCAAAATGCAGCGAAAAGAGCTGGGGAGATCAGAGAGCAGCACAGACAGACGAGCACTATTCAACCAGCTTTTCAGTAAAAGGGAGAAGAGGGGAAACTTCCAGTTTAAGAAGTTGTGAACTTACTGTGAACCCCTCCCTGTCTAGCGGGGGAGCCAGCACAGCCACCTGCGCAGACTTAACGTCCGGGCCACGGAGAGTCTGGTGCCCGGGACAGACCAACCTCTCACCCGCCACCGATGACCAGGGAGCCGCAGAGGGGACTGCCACCCTGTACCTGGGCTGTGTGTTTCCGCAGCGCGTCTTCGGGAGTCAGGGAGAGACTGAACCCCAGCTTTTGCCCCCCTCTACACGCAGGCAGCTCCCGTGTTTCTTTGGGTCAAGAAAAGTCAGGAAATCCGAAGATCAAAACCTAGAGGAAAACCAGAAGTGCCCTATGGAGAAGAATCACACTTTTTTTTGTGTGTAGAAGAACTGAGGTGTAGGCCAGTGGTGTGGGGGGTGAGAGGACTCACCAGAGTGGGGAGTAGAACAGGCGGATCCACTGAAACACACTGCTGAGGGGAGCAGTGGGCGAGGCAGGAGAGGTCTGCTGCGCCACGTGGGAAGCTCCCTGGCTGGGGATCGAACTCAGGCCGTAGAGGTGACAGTGCTGCGCATTAACCCCTAGGCCACCAGAGAGGCCCCCAAGAACCATCACACTTTGACCATCAATGCCTCTCCTCTTCATCCACACACGCTGCTCTGTAAGAACGTCTGTATGCTGAACTCAAACTTGTGACTGAACAAAACAGATGCAAAAAAGCAAACGACCTTGCCCTCACAGAGCTCGTGTTCTGGTGAGGGGAGATGGGTGCGAACAAGATAAATACATGGAGTGCTAAGTGGTGGTCGGATTAAGGAAGGAAAACAGAAGGAGGCTCCCTGAGTCTGTGCAAGTTCCAGTTTTTATAAAGGGTGATGAAAGACATCACAGGGGAGAAAACCTAAAGGAGGTGAGGGAGGGAGTTCTGGGGGCTACTGGGGGAGGAATTTCCAAGGAGAGGGAACAGTGCAAAGGTCCTGAGGAAGAGAGCTTTGCTTGTTGAAGAAGCAGGGCTGTGGGGGCGGGGAGCAGGAAGAGATGGGGAGATGCAATTTCAGGCCGGATCATGGGGAATCTGGTTAGGTTACGTGGGGCCTTAGCGCTCGTTGCGTGGATGGGGTGCCGGGAGGGTTCTGAACAGCAGCAGGACATGGCACTGTAGGGGTGCAGGCAGAAGCAGGAAGGCAGTGTGCCCATGGCTCCTGGGAGGTGCTGAGAAGGCAGCTTTGGGCTTACCACTGTGGAAGTTGCTGGTAACCAGAGCGGCTTGGGTGGAATAGTCGGGTCGGGAGCCCCACTGGAGGGGGTCCAAAAGGGTTTGGGAAGAGAACCAGGGCGGGCAGACCTGAGAATGTTGATTGAAAGGCGGAGTTGGTGATAAGAAATGGGTGAAGGCCTGGCAGGGGAGACGGGAGTGATGACAGCAGGTCTGCAGGCTGTTGAGAAGGATGGGGGAGCAGGGAGTCGCGAGGCGGGGAAGATGGGAGGAGGGCGGTGGCCACGTCCTGAGTGGGCTGAAGGGGGGAGGCCAGAGCCGGGGAAAGGAGGAGTGTTTGTGTTCAGAGGCAAGTCAGCAGGCAGCGATGGCTGCTCTGGGCCGTCACTTCTAGGGACAAGTGGGTCCCACCACTGCGCCGCGAGCCCCAAGAGGGCAGGACTGTGGCTCTCTTGGGAAGCGCGGCCCAGCACGGGCCAGGCGCAAGCAGACGCCAGATAAACCTCTGTGAGTAACCGTGATTGATGACTCACTCCCCACATCACACAGCCTCCCCCTCAGACGCACGGAGCTCTGAGATGCTAGCGGGTCCCCCTGCACTGCGGGCGCTCAGCCCCATAAACACGGCCCTTCGGCCCCGCAGGCTGAGATGGTCAGACACGCCAGGTGCGCACCAGGTGCCGCTCAGCAGTCAGTCCTCAGATGTTAACTCTGCCTCCCGGGGAAGGGCAGGCAGAGCAGAGGGAGCAGTGCGTGCAAAGGCCCGGGGGCAGGGAAATCTAGCAGCAGGTGCTTTTGGAGCTAAAGTGCCTCAGTTCTGGACTCCCACTGAGGACCTTTGGCAGGGGGTTCAGCTGAAGCCCGAGGCAAGAAGCAGGAGAAGCTGTTTTTGACCCAAGGGCTCTGGGGATTTTAAGGCAGCTTGAGCTGGAAAGGCAGGGGCAGGTGTGTGCTTCGTAAAAAGCCTGTGGTGTGGAGGGAGACGAAAAAGGGGTGCGACTGGCTTTTCTGAGGCCACCCCGTGTTTTCCGAGGGTATCCAAGGCCTTATGATCTGGCCCCTGGCCCACCCCACTGAATCCCGATGCAGCCGCCTCCCTGGGCTCACAGCACGGTGCTGTCCCCTAAACTGCCGGGGTGGGGGTGGGGGCTTTGCACTTGCAGCCCAGGCCTGGCACCCTCTTCCCAGCAGGGGCACCCCAGAGGGCCAGCTTTCGTTTATCTCCTCTGTCCACCCCTGTACCCACAACAGCTACAGAGTGCAGTCAGCACTCGGCAAATATTTGAGTGGAATTAGTGAATTGAAAAAAAATGAATTATCCCCTGCAGCCCGTCGGGACAAGTCCGAACATCGGCCTCGTCCACAGATACCCAAGCGGCTGGAGCGCCTGGCAGAGGTGAGGAGCACAGGCGCGGGGCTGGGCGAGTCTGGGACAGAAGCTGGGGGTGTGGGCAGGGGCAAGTCGGGGCGCCATCAGGGCGGAGGGGCGGCGCTCGCTGAGGCTGGGGCGGGACCCCAGCGGGGTGGGGGCAGAAATGGGGCTGGATTCGCGCTAAGGGCTTAGCTGCCACAGCCCCCTGCCCCGCAGAGGTGCAGGGTCCCCTAGGGGCCGACTTCACAGGGTCTGGGAGCGCTAGAAGCAGGACTGGGGCGTCCCCACGCCGCCCAGGAGCCCTGCCCTCAGCCCCCCACGCTCGCCGTCCCGCTCCCCCCCACCTCCCGCCCGCGCTCCCTGGGGCTCCCAGACACCACGTATCCCCTCCCGCAGTGAGTAGTGGCCACGCGGACTTCGCGAGCGTCTGGGGAGAAACCGCTCCAGCGTGAGAACCTCGGCAACGTGAGTGAAGCCGAGGCCGCGGCGCCCGCCGCGCGTTGCTCTCCCGCTGGCGCCCTCTGCGGGCGCCCCACGCAGGACGCGCCTGCTAAGACAAGGGAGTCTATTGCCTCCCGCTGGAAAACTGTTTAAAAGCTGCGAATTTGTGAGATCCAGGACGCGAAGGAGGTCGGGTTGTTGGGGCGCCCTTTTGCAGTGCCCAACATGTGCAACTGTTCAAGTCCGGTTCTGTCTTTTAGAGTCGCTGGTGCTAACTTTGAGGGGGACTTTCCCACGTGGGAGAGTCAGTGCCTGCCATTTGGAGTGTGTGGTGTTCGAAATCTTTCTCTTCAGGATCGCTCTTGAGGCCAAGAGCCTTTTCTTAATCACATTTATCCCCATGATTGTCTGTCAGATGGCCTTAGGTGCCTCGGTTTCAGTTTACTGACCTCTTTTGTTAAATATTAGGTCCTTTCATAAAAAAAAAGTTACAGAATCAGATAGTTCACAAGGCTTTGGGTTGAGACCCTAAAGAACTCTCATCTAGGAATTAGAGTAAAATAAAATCAAATTAGGTTTCCCAGTAACTGAAACTGGCTTCAAATGATCTGCACCCCGGTAGCGACTAAGGTGATCTGATAATTTAATGCTCCCTAATTTAGCTGCCTGGAAGAAGCCCTCCCCTAATAGATCAACTTTAGAGGAAAGTGGTGTATATAATATAAATACCCAGCCCTCAACAAAATATAAGCAAGAATATTAAAAGAAATATTATGACTTAAAAGAGAAAAAAAAAGGTAGACAATGTCCCCAGGTCCACATGTGGCCAAAATAATGGGAATACTGGTATAGATTTTTATTTTTATTTATTTTTAAATATTTATTTTATTTATTTTTGCATACAAGAACTGGGATGTAGGCCAGAGGTGTGGGGGGGGGGGTGAGAGGACTCACCAGAGACAGAGTGGGGAGCAGAACAGGCGGATTCACTGAAAAACACTGCTGAGGGGAGCAGCAGGGAGACAGGAGAGGTCTGCTGTGCCATGTGGGAAGCTCCTTGGCTGGGGATCGAACTCATGTTGCAGTGGCTGCGGATAGCTTCATAGTGCTGAGACTTAACCCCTTGTGCCATCAGGGAGGCCCTTAATTTTTTTTTTTTTACATAAAAGAACTGGGGTATAGGGCAGAGGTATGTGGAGGGTGGTGAGAGGATTCACCAGAGACAGAGTGAGGAGTAGAGTAGGCTGAACTCCTGAATCCACTGCTGAGGGGAGCAGCAGGTGAGACAGGAGAGGTCTGCGGTGCCATGGCACAGATTTTTAAACTGATTTCTGTGACAAGATACATGCAAGATAAAATTCACAGTGTTGATCGTTTTAAAATGTGTAACACCGTGGCATTACGATAGTTTGTAGTGTCATGGAGCGATCGTCATCTGCTTTGAGAAATTTCTCATCATCCCCAACAGAAACTCTGGACCTAGCAAGCGAACTCCCCGCTCTTCCCAATCCCCACTTCTGGTAACCTCTGTTCCACGAGCCATCTCTTATTTTTCCTCTTGTGCCCAGCTGACTTCACTTAGCATAATGTCTCCAGTTTCATCCGTGTTGTCACAAGGATCAGAATGTCAGTCTTTTTCTTTTCCTTCATTTTTTAAAGATTTATTTTATTTATGCGTGCAAGAATTGGGGTGTAGGCCAGAGGTGCAGGGGGGTGAGAGGATTCACCAGAGACAGAGTGGCAAGCAGAACAGGCGGATTGACTGAAGTCCACCGCTGAGGGGAGCAGAGGGGGAGACAGGAGAGGTCTGTTGCGCCATGTGGGTCAGCTCCCTGGCTGGGGATTGAACTCATGCCACAGTGGCTGCTGATAGCTTCATAGTGCTGAGACTTAACCCCTTGCACCACCAGGGAGGCCCTCCATCATTTTTAATTGTGGCAAATGTACAGAACATAAAATGTGCCCTTTAACTGCATTGAAGCGTCCGTTTCAGTGGCGTTGTCTCCGTTCGCGTCATGAAAGAGCCGTGCGGGCTCGGGTCCTTGCTGCCTGGTTTGTTTCACGTACGTATTTTCAAGGTGGTGTCACATCTTTCCTCCATGCGGTGCACATGTCACCATTTCCTGCTTTGGTGAGGCTGAAGAATGTTCTATCGCCGTATAGACCATACTTGTCTATCTGCTCGCCCACGGAGGGAACCCTGGGTGGATTCCCCCTCCTGGCTCTTGTGAATGAGACTGCTGTGAACATGAGCATGCAGATGTGTTGGTGTCCTTGCTTTTGATTCTTTGAGGCACATGCCCAGAGATGGAAATGGTAGATGGGGGCTTGGTGTGGCAGTCGGGGCCCCCAGGGATTCTCTGTGGATTTTATTTTATTTTATTTTATTGAAAAGAGTTACTTATTTGAGGGGGGTGGATGAAAAAAAAAGTAAAGATTTATTTATTTATGCATACAGGAACGGGGGTGCAGCCCAGAGGTGTAGGGTGGTGAGAGAATTCACCAGAGACAGAGTGGGGAGCAGAACAGGCAGATCCACTGAAGTACACTGCTGAGGGGAGCAGCGGGGAGACAGGAGAGGTCTGCTGCGCCATGTGGGAAGCTCCCTGGCCTGGGATCAAACTCATGCTGCAGTGGCTGCAGACAGCCTCATGGGTTGAGACTTAATTCGTTGTACCACCAGGGAGGCCCTCTCTGTGGATTTTAGAGTGGAATGTTCTGTGCTCTTGGAGCGGGAATGCTAGGGGTGCTTTTGAATCCCCCTGGTGAACTTATCGCTTAAGTTACTGTGCTTTTCAGCGACAGAGTTACTGTTGGGTTCCTTTTCACACTTGCCCTCTTTATTGGGAATCTCACTTTAAACATCGATCATTTTCCTGATTTCCACTTGGATTGTGGATCTAAATATGAAGTCAGATTGTGAAACATGAAACCTTTTAGGTAACGTATAAGAATGTCTTCATGACGTGGGGTGGGGACAGGTTTCTCCCCCTTCCAGCTTTATAGAAATATAAATGACATATGACATTGTGTAAGTTTCAGGTATAAAACATGATGACTTGATTTTCACAGATATTGTGAAATGGTTACCACAGGAAGGCCATCACTTTCACATAATTGCTGTTGGGAAAGATTTTTCATTTTTTATTTTTAATTGAGGTAATGTTGATTTACAACACTGCGCATGATTTAGGGAAATAGGTTCACACCCCCTCAGAGGCCTGCCCACGTCACACCCTCCACCAAATCACTCAAATCCTGTAGACCCTAATTCACTGGACACCTTTCCCCCTTGTTCCCATCTAGTAGCCTCACTTCTTTTTGTGTGTGTGTAGAAGAACTGGGGTGTAGCCCAGAGGTGGGGCGGGTGAGAGGGTTCACCAGAGAAGAGTGGGGAGCAGAACAGGCAGATTGACTGAAGTACGCTGCTGAGGAGAGCAGTGGGGAGACAGGAGAGGTCTGCTGTGCCCTGTGGGAATCTCCCTGGCTGGGGATCGAACTCAGGTCATCATGGTGATAGCGCTGAGACTGAACCCCTAGGCCACCAGGGAGGCCCTTAGTAACCTCAAATCTGCAGTCATATTTTTAGGGTTTGTTTTGGTTTAGTTTGGTCAGTTCCCTTGTGTTGTTTCTCTGTGTTCTGCATATGAGTAAAATCATCTGGTGTTTGTCTTTCTCCTTCCGACTTATTCCACTTAGCATCATCCCCTCCAGCTGCGTCCATGATACCACAAGTGCTGGGGAAATATTTCCTTTAAAAAAAAAAGATTTTATTTATTTATGCATAGAAGAACTGGGGTGTAGACCAGAGGTGCAGGAGTGAGAGGATTCACCAGAGACAGAGTGGGGAGCAGAACAGGCAGATCCACTGAAGTACACTGCTGAGGGGAGCAGCGGGAGAGGCAGGAGAGGTCTGCTGCGCCCTGTGGGAAGCTCCCTGGCCAGGGATCGAACTCGTGCTGCAGTGGCTGCTGACAGCTTCATAGGCTGAGACTGAACTGCTTGTGCCCCCAGGGAGCCCTGCTGGGAATACTTTCATAGAAAAGTTCCTGATCAGGGCCCCCCTGATGGCCTAGGGGTTAAGTCACAGCACTCTCATCTTGACGGGCTGAGTTCAATCCCTGGCCAGGGAGCTTCCCACATGGCGCAGCAGATCTCTTCTGTCTCCCCGCTGCCCCCCTCAGCAGTGGATTTCAGTACATCCGCCTGTTCTGCTCCCCACTCTGTCTCTGATAAATCTTCTCACCCCCCCACACCTCTGTCCTACACTCCAGTTCTACAAATAAATAAAGTCTTTAAAAAGAAAAATTTCCTGATCAGAAAGGAAGGTGAAAATTTCCCTTCTCCCTCTAATTCCTTCCCCCAAAGTGGCCTCTAATTTCCAACGTGGGAATTCTCGCCTCTGCACGGCACAGCACGCGTGCGTGCTCTGGATCCAGGCAGCAGGCAGCCCACCAATCTGATTTTTGCCCTCACACGGTCGTGTGCCTCGGGGGCCTTTCTCAGAGGACAGTTCGCAGCCGCCCTGTACCGCCTGCTGGGAGCCCACCTCGTGGCGGCACAGACTTACTTCATCACCCCGCTATTGATGAGCGTTCAGGCTGTTTCCTATTATGTGTGACTACAAATAGTCTTGCAATGAATATCTTTGGACACATTCATTTCCCACATGTGAGTATTTTGGGAAGTAATAAATTTCCGGAAGTACACTTGATGGGTCAAAGGGTATGTGCATTTTCAATCCTAGTAGGTGCTGCTTTAAAAAAAAAGCGAAAGAAAAGTGAGCTAGGAAATAACATGGTGGACATGGGGACGGGCTGGAGAAGGGAAGGAGAAACTGCTTCCACTTTCTTCTCCGGGGAATCTCGGATGATTGTCAAGTACAGGACGAGGTCTGTGGCCCACTCAGTTAAGGCTGGGCTAGCAGGACGGGGACCGAGGTCAGCTCTGGTGATCCCCAGCATCTCCCAGCACTGGGCCTGGCTGCGGAGGAGGAGGAGGTGTTGGGGGAATATTTGCTGGGCCAAGAAAAGCATCTTCATCAAACCTCTAACGTGATTGACAGGAGTCCCTTTCTGTGGGTCCCTCTCCAGGAGAGCAATGTAGGGAGCAGCTAAGGTACGAGGCCCCCAGCCCTGCTAGGGCTGCCCTGACCTGCTGAATACCCCTGTGCTCCTGGCAGGGAGAGGGCAAAAGCTGACGGTACCACAATTAAAAAAAAAAAAAAGCATTTATCACCCGCCGACCCACACAACAGGAAATGTTGCAGAAAGCCCTTCAGATAGAAGGGAAAAGATACCAGATGGAAATCTGGAACCACACAAAGGAATGAAGAACACCAGACATGGAAAGCTATGTGGGTAAATATACAAGCTGGTTTTCTGATTATTCAAATCTCTTTAAAAGAAAATCGACAGTTTCAAACAAAATGAATTACTGTGTGTCACGGCATTTCCAACACACCTAAAAGTGAAATATGTGACAACAGTATCACAAAGTTAGGAGGGGAGAAATGCAGACAGACTTTGAGGAAGTTCTTCACCGCATGGGAATTGATAATAGGTTCTTGAAGGTCGTCTGGGCTAAGTTCAAGTTAAAACATAAACTCTAAAGCAAACTCTAAAATAACAAAACAGAGCTGTCGTTAATGCAAAGGAGATCAGATGGAATCATAACAAAATGCTGAATCCACAAGAAGGTGGGAAAAAGGAACAAAAACCAGATGTGACAGAGAAAAATCATCAAGTTAATAGATCTACACTGAACCCTACTAATCCTCACATTGAACCTCAATTAATAACCACCCAATTGTAAGACAGAGTGTCAGCATGGATGAGAAATGCAAGATCCAGCTCTGTGTGGCCCATAAGAATGCATTTTAGGAGAAAGACATCGTACACAGACTATTACACTTTGCATTTTATAAAAGATTTATTTATTTATGCATACAAGAACTGGGGTGCAGACCAGAGGTGCAGGGGTGAGAGGGTTCACCAGAGACAGAGTGGGAGCAGAACAGGCAGATCCACTGAAACACACTGCTGAGGGGAGCAGCGGGGAGACAGGAGAGGTCTGCTGCGCCATGTGGGAAGCTCCCTGGCTGGGGATTGAACTCATGCTTAAGTGGCTCTGGATAGCTTCATAGTGCTGAGACTCAGGGAGGCCCCAATTTTACATTTTAAAAGGACAGGTTTATTAGGAAAAGGAGAAAGGGGAAAAAAAGAGGGGCCTCCCTGGTGGCCTAGGGGTTCAGTCTCAGTGCTATCACTGCTACAGCCTGAGTTCGATCCCTGGCCAGGGAGCTGACCCACATGGCGCAGCAGACCTCTCCTGTCTCCCCGCTGCTCCCCTCAGTATGGAGGTTTCTCAGATTAAAAATGGATCCAGCATATGCCCAAGCGATTCGATAGCTAGGTATCTGCTCGAAGAATACAACACATGCTAATTTGAAGGAAACATACACCTCCTGTTCATGGCAGCACTATTTACAATAGCCGAGCTGTGGAAACAATCGAAGTGTCCAAAGGCAAATGAATGGCTCTGGAAGGTGTGGTGTATACACACAGTAACACTGCTCAGCGATCGAAAGATAAGCTCTTGCCATTTGAGTAACATGGAGGGAGCTGGGGGCAGTTATGCCAAGCGAAATAAGTCAGAAGGGGAAAGACAAATACAGGATGGGGTCACTTATATGTGGAATATGGAGAAGCCAGATAAAAGGTCAGAGAAAGCCAAGCTAAGAACTAACCCTTGAAAGCCGATTATAGAACTGAGGCTCCCAGAGAGAGGGGGCAGGGGCGGGAACAAAGTTGGGGAGGGAGCATAAGGGCTTGTGGGTCTGACCGTGGCTGTTGGGGGGTGGGTGTATGTGGTAACAACCCCTAAGGGGGAGATCCTATACTTGTAAAGCACAGCAATGATGCGGGTCTCAACTGAAAAATATAAAAATAGATCCACCATAGGTTCTCTGTCAGTATGTTAGTATAATTCTATGGAAGGAAGAGGTCGTCTTTTCAATAAATGGTTCCAGAACAACATCTGCACAGACAAATCTGAACCCAACGCATGCCTTGTGCAAAGATGAACACAAAGATGAACACAAAGATGAACACCATAGACCTAAACATAAAAGCCAAAACTCTAAACCATCTGGAAGAAAACATGGGATAAAAATATGCCTGCTTGGGAGAGGCCACGATCTCCCAGAGCAGGAAAAGCATTAATCCTAAAAGAACAATCTCAATGCAGCGGAGTTTAGTAAAGTGGAAAACATTTGCTCTTCCACAGGCAACATCAGAATAATGAAAGCCTGCCCCAAACTGAAGCACCTACTTGCAGTGCAGGTGTTTAACAAGGAGCTTGTCTCTGGCATAGATAAAGAACAATAATTCGGGCCTCCCTGGTGGCGCAGCGGTTGAGCGCTGTGCTGTGGCGCTGTCGGTGATGCGAGTTCGACACCCAGCCGGGGAGAATCCCACATGGCAGGGCAGACCTCTCCTGCCTCACCCACTGCTCCCCTCAGCAGTGTGTTTCCCTCGATCAGCCTGCTCTGCTCCCCACTCCGTCTCTGGTGAATCCTCTCACCTCCCCACACCTCTGGCCTACACTCAGTCATTCTATGCAAAAATAAATAAAGTGGGATACCTCTCTCACCTTTTTTTTTAAGGTTTATTTTTATTTATTTATGCACACAGAACTGGGATGTAGGCAGAGGTGCAGGGAGGGGTGGTGGTGATATGAATCTCAGGAAGATAATGGCAAGTAAAAGAAGATGGAAATCCAGACCAGAGTACCGTGTGGTTGCAGTTCTGTAAAGTTGACAAACTGACAGAAGTTAGCAAGGGTGTGGGGAGCAGGACAGTGGATACCTCTGGGGGAGAGGCAGGAGGAGGAAGACTGGAAATGTTTATATCTTTTTTAATTCTCCGTGCTTTGATCCCCATCAAATGTGTTTTTCTTTTTTAAATATCAAAGTCAATGTTTTTTAATGTCTTCACAAAACTAGAAAGACTAAGTACAGGCACTTTTAGGACATTTGCATGAGCGTAAAAACCACCCCTATGTAATTTAGCTGCCACTTTTCTATTCCAGCACACACACACACATGCACACTCACACACACACTCAAATACTAATTTAATTTCTGCCTCTGTAGATATCTCTCCCTATCCTGGACTGTGACATTAATAGCCATATAATCTTTTGTAACTATCTCTTCCTTTCACTCAGCACAGCATTTTAACGGTTCGTCTGTGTTATGTTGTAGCTGGTATTAATGTTTCTACCCTTTTCATGGCTGTATAATATTACAAAATGTGGCTAGACCACATTTTGCCAATCTGTTTGTCTGTTTTTTTTTTTTTTTAAGATTTATTTTTTATTTATACATATAAGTTGGGGTACAGGCCAGAGGCATGGGGCGGCGAGAGGGTTCACCAGAGACAGAGTGGGGAGCAGAACAGGCAGATCAGAAATACACTGCTGAGGGGAGCAGCGGGCGAGGCAGGAGAGGTCTGCCGCACCATATGGGATTCTCCCCAGCCGGGCGTCGAACTCGCATCGCTGCTGCCAACAGCTCCACAACGCAGCGCTTAACCGCTGCGCCACCGGGGAGGCCCTTTTTTGTTTTTTTTAAGATTTATTTATTTATGCATATAAGAACTGGGGTAGAGACCAGAGGTGTGGGGCGGTGAGAGGATTCACCAGAGACAGAGTGGGGAGCAGAACAGGCAGATCAGAAATACACTGCTGAGGGGAGCAGCGGGCGAGGCAGGAGAGGTCTGCCGCACCATGTGGGATTCTCCCCGGCCAGGCATCGAACTCATGTCACTGCTGCCGACAGCTCCACAGCGCAGGGCTTAACTGCTGCGCCACCGGGGGGGCCTCAAAAGGTTTATTTCTTGGGCCTCCCTGGTGGCGCAGCCGGTTGAGCGCTGCGCTGTGGAGCTGTCGGCAGCAGCGATGCGAGTTCGATGCCCGGCCGGGGAGAATCCCACATGGTGCGGCAGACCTCTCCTGCCTCGCCCGCTGCTCCCCTCAGCAGTGTATTTCTGATCTGCCTGTTCTGCTCCCCACTCTGTCTCTGGTGAACCCTCTCGCCGCCCCACACCTCTGGCCTGTACCCCAGCTTGCATAAATTAATAAATCTTAAAAAAAAAAAAAGGTTTATTTCTTGACTGGTGTTGGTGATATATGTGTGTTCACTTGTGGGAATTCCTTGACTTTTTTATTTTAAAGATCTATTTTATTTATTTATGCATACAAGCGCTGGGGTGTAGGCCAGAGGTGTGGGGGTGAGAGGATTCACCAGAGACAGAGTGGGGAGCAGAACAGGCTGAAATCCACTGCTGAGGGGAGCAGTGGGGAGACAGGAGAGGTCTGCTGCGCCATTTGGCAATTCCCTGGCCGGGGATCGAACTCGTGCTGCAGTGGCTGGTGATAGCTTCATAGTGCTGAGACTTAACCCCTTGCGCCATCAGGGAGGCCTGGAATTCCTCGACTTTTACACAACGATCCACATGCCTTTTTTGTGTGTATTTATCACACTTCTCTAAGAAGTAAAAACTAAAATCCAAAGAGAACATTTTATGAATTTGAAGGTGGGGATCTCCTTTCCCCCTCCAATCCTATCCCCCAGAGATAACTGTGAGTACAAATTGGGTTGTGTCTTTATCTGGAGATAAAATTATAGATGTGTTGGCTGAGGTGGGTCCACTGTCCTGCAGTTTGCATTGTCCTGTGTATCTTGGAACACAGCCCTATCAGAAATGAGGCGCTGTCCCCTATCTGGGACTCTGTCTGACTCAGTTTAATCAGTTGTGCATTCACAGTTTTTCATCGTTGCTACTTTGTTGTTGTTTTAAAAATATTTTTATTTATTTATGCATACGGGAACTGGGGTGTAGGCCAGAGGTGAGGGGCTGGGGGTGGTTGAGAGGATTCACCAGAGACAGAGTGGAGAGCAGAACAGGCAGATCAACTGAAGTACACTGCTGAGGGGAGCAGCAGTGAGACAGGAGAGGTCTACTGCACCCTGTAGGTCAGCTCTCTGGCAGGAGATCGAACTCAGGCCGCAGTGGCTGGCAATAGCTTGATAGTGCTGAGACTTAACCCCTGTGCCACCATGGAGGCCCTCCGTCTTTGCTACTTTGAACAGTGTATAGATGACTTTCTTCTTCCTTTGAGCGTCACCTTAGCACCACTGTGTATCACGAAATCATGCATTCCTAGAAGTGGAGTTTCTGAGTTCAAGGACGTGTGCATTTTAAATTTCCCTCTGCAAACTGCTCCATGTATACAACATGATGCACCAGGCAAGACTGGAAGAAAATGTGTGATTTTATTGGCTCTGTTTTCCTCCTTTGGTCCTCTGGGATATTGTGACTGGCAGGAACCATGTCTATGTCGGGGTGAGGACTGGATCTCAGCACAGATGTCGCTTCCTCCAGGAAGCCCTTGCTGACTCCTAGCAAGGCCAGGCTCCCCTTGGGTTCCTCCAGCTCCCTGAGCTTCCCCACTATATCCCTGATGACTATGGATGATAGATATGTCTCCCCCCACTGGGCTGTCAGTCCCATAAGGGCAGTGTCCCCAGCACTGCCCTGCGTAAGGGCAGAGGCTGAACTTGGAAAGGCGGATGCATGGCGGATGGATGGGTGGATGGATGGATGAGTGGATTATTAAACTATTAGGAATGGGGAGTGGGGGCTCAGAGGGGATCCAAGAGTCCAAGAGATGGGACTTAGAGCCCCTGGCCCCCAATAAAGGAGTAGGGCCTCAGAAGGACAGGGGAGCAGGGAGGCCTCAGAGAAGGGAGTGGAGACTCGAGGAATGGGAGGGGCTCCCAAAAAGGGACAGGGTCTAAAGAAGAGACTCGGGGGATGGCATATACCTCAGGGAGGGGTAGGGAGACTGGGGCTTATTTCATTTGGGGGGGCACTGGGATTTAGAGAGTGGAGGCCCAGTGAAGGGTATGGGAGCCCCACAGTGGGTAGAGGTTGGTGCTGGGGCCTCTGCACGCTGGCAGCTTGGTGGGGTCTCTCCTTGACCCTTTCTGCACACAGGGGAGCCCAGGCTTGTCTCTCCAAACTTTTTTTTTTTTTTTTAAGATTTATTTTTTATTTATACATACAAGCTGGGGTACAGGCCAGAGGCGTGGGGCGGCGAGAGGGCTCACCAGAGACAGAGCGGGTAGCAGAACAGGCAGATCAGAAATACACTGCTGAGGGGAGCAGCGGGCGAGGCAGGAGAGGTCTGCCGCACCATGTGGGATTCTCCCCGGCCGGGCGTCGAACTCGCGTGTCCGCTGCCGACAGCTCCACAGCGCAGCGCTTAACCGCTGCGCCACCGGGGAGGCCCTTGTCTCTCCAAACTTGATCAGCTGTTTGGACCCCCTGCTGCCGAGGGGTCCGAGGATTTGTTGGGCAGGTGCGGACACCCTGATCTCCCCCTCCTCACCTCGGGGTCTCCAGCATAGTGCAGGCTCTTAGACATGACGCCTCAGGCAGCAGCAGCGGACTGGATGCAACAGACCTCCTGCCTGGGAGAGGCACCTGGCTGCGAGGGTGGGCTCCCCTCTGGCTGGGGGATGGCAGGGAGGGGCTGGCGACTCCAGGGTAGAGCAGAACTCTTGTCTTCTTCTCCCTAGAGGGGAGGGCCTTCCTGCCCAGGTGCCCTTTGTCCCAGCTGCACCTCCACATTTTGGTGGTGATTGTCCTGGTTAGGGTGGAATCAGCCCCAGCTGGGGCAAAGCGCACCCACCCCTCCTCTCTGACGGAGGGCCATGGCCGCACCCTCTGACTAGCACCTCCTGCCCCTCTGGCTCCATCTTTTCTCTCCATGTTGGGGCTGCTCCGTCACTTCATGGCTGTGTGACCGGTGTGACCCGCGCGACCCTGGGCACTGGCTGCCCCAGGGACAGGCACAGCCCTCCTCTCCCAGGGCTGTGGGGAGGTGGCTAGAGCTGACACCAGCCCCTGCCGCGCCATAGGCCTGGCGCAGGGACTGGTAGACTTGGCCGAGAGCTCGTGGTTGTCTGTCTGGTTGGGGTTCGGACCCGCATTTGGCGCCTGATCCGCTGCCTCCCGCCTAATCCGAGTCCCTCCGCAGGGCCCAGGGACGCGCTCCCAGAAACTACCTTTCAGACGCACTCAGCAAAACCAGACAGGGCAACCGCACCCCAGTCCTGGGACCAGAAATGGTGCGTCGGGATTAGAATGCGCTTCCCTGCGTGCACGCAGGTGGCGTTCGTGCGGGCTTGCGATTGGTCAGGACCTGTGGGAACTCCTCGCACGTGACTGCGTTGGCCCCGCCCCACCTGCCGAGGCCGCGCTGGGGGCGGGTGGGGTCGGCCCCGCCCCACGTGGGGGACCCGGGCCGCGTTCCTTCCTCGCCTGGGCCTGTCCCCAGCCACCCAGGCCTTTGAGCAGTGGCGCAGCGGCTCCCGGCACTCCTGGCACGGTGCTGGGCGCGCTGCACGCGCGGAGCGAGCACAGCTCGGCACCATGTCACAGGAGTGGAAAGAGAGAAGCCAGAGCTGCTGGGGAGAGGACAGAGAAAATGTTTGCAATCTGGAAAATAATGGGGCACAGTGTTCCTAAAAACCCCAAAGTAGAGACCTCAGTGCCCACCAGGAGACCCATGCGTGAATAAATGCGCGGGTAAGTAAATGTAGGTAAAATACCGTCCAGGGGAATATCAGATGTTACCCAGCAAGAAGAAATACACTGACACCAGCTCCAGCATGGATGAATCTGGAAAGATGACGCTAAGTGGAGGAAGCCACACACAGAAGACCTCGTATTTGTTCACAGCAGCCCAGATGTGGAAGCATCCCAGCGCCCCTCCCAAAAAGCGATAGAGGAAAGGTGCTCTCTCTCTGCCGTGGAATATCGTCTGGCCTGAAAACAAAGAAGGCAGCCCTGCCATCTGTGACGAGGGGTTATCCCCGGGGACACGGGCCAGGAACCCCTCCCAGAAGGACACCCCACAGCCCTTTCACAGAAGGAGCTAAGAGAGACCTGTAGAAGCAAAGAAGAGAATGGGGGCCCGGGGGCTGGAGGGAGGGCGGGGGAGTTGTCTGGCGGCTACGTGAGGACAGTTGCGCAGGTGTCTGAGGCCCAGAGATCTGCCCTCTGTGGTGACAGCCTGGCACCCCGGGGTGCCCCAAGGCACGTCTGCAGGCAGCAGAGACGTGTCACCGGGCAGTTTCTCGTTGCGTGTTCCTCACACACCCGCGTTCGCGCCCACACGCAGACCATACACTGCAGAATCCCTTCCATAGGAAATGCCCAGAAAGGCAGATCTGTGCTGACAAAAAGCCCCGCGGTCGCTGGTGGCTGAGGGAAGAGGGGCTGGGGTGACAGCTGACGAGGCAGGTTTCTCCGGAGCAGTGACTGTGCAAAGATGTGACATGTCAGATGTGACCTGTCATACATGTGTCACGCAGCCCGTAGCAGGTGAAGACCTATGGACCCCAGCCCTGGGTGGGGCTGGGTCATCTGCTTTGTGCGTTGCGGTTCAGCAGGTAGCTTTTTCAAAGGGGCGCCGGCATCTGAAGAGCCCAGCTCAGATGAGCACAGCTCGCATTAAACATGGGCGGAGCGCAGCCCGCTGTTCCCTCAGCTCCTCTCCTGCATGTCTGTGCCACGGAAGTGTCCTTGTAGAAGTCCAAGTGAGGAGGCATCGTCTGGGCGTCTCACCTTGTCCTGGGCCCAGAAAGCTCAAGCAGCCTCCCCGAGAGGGACAGAAGCCACAGCCCAGAGAGGGGCAGCTTCCCAGCTGGGGGTCACACAGCCCTGGGGCCCCAAGAGGCCTGAGTTCAAACGTGCGTGAGGCTCCAACCCCAGCCCCAATGCTGACCCCTGGCTGCCTCCTCCTTCCGATTTCTCAGGAGAAAACACACACAAACACACACAAAACTCGCCAGGAAGCATCCATCATAGACTGTCCAGCCGGGCCGGAGGGGCAGGGGTCAGCAGGGAGATGACCTCAAGGTCTCGGTGGGGACCAGGATCCGGCAGCGGGGCTGGGGGTGAGAGGCTGGAATTTTTCCCACCCTGAGATTTTCCTGCGTCAGCCCAGGAGGGCGCCCTGGACGCTGCCCGCCCTGCCCCCAACCTCCTTCCTCCCCGACGCGGCTTCCCGGCCAGGGATGGCAGGGGCACACGTGCCAAGGTGGAAGCGCCAGGCCCAGCGCCGAAGGGCAGGTGCTTGGCATTGACAGATTGAGGGACCCTGGCTCACCTCAGGACTCGGTGTCCCCGGTGGCCTGGCTGCTGGGCCTGTAGAGCCGCCCTCAGCCTCTACTGCGCTGCCCGAGAGTTGGACCCTGGCCCGGCCTTGGGCGTGTGAGAAGCCCTTGGCCCTGGGCCTGCCCCCCGTCCTTCCTCCCCCCACACACTGGGGACTCAGCCCTTCCTTGTGTTAAATAGAAACATCTTTATTCTAAGTATCGTACATTCCTTAATACATTGGATTTGGGCCAGACCTTGAGGTGAGGGGAAAGGGCGGGGGGCGGGGGGCTGGGATATTTCTGTAGAGCCTTCCAGAACGTAGCTCACCACAGGCTGGGCTGGGGAGGAGGGCTGGGAACCCGCTTCGTGGCCTTGGGAAAGTCCTTGCTCCCTCTGGCCTGTTTTTCTTCTGCACAGGGATTTGAGGGTGAGTTGGGAGACCGCTAAGGATCTTTCCCTCCCAGGGCTCTGTGGTCCCGGGCAGGGAGCCAGGAGTGGGGGCTACACAGGACAGTTTGTCAGCAGCAAAGATGGGGGCACTGAGGCGGGGGGCAGGGGACAGCGTCAGCGTTGTGCCCGGGGCCTCGATGGAGGCCGAGGACGGGGCAGACAGGCCAAACCGGGCCTGGCCAGCCGGGAGAGGGGCAGGTGCCCCAGAAAGAGAGGGAGTCCCAGGCAGAAAGGTGGGCGGGGCACGGGGATGTCTGCAAAGAAGGCTCTGTCCCGAGGGGGTGACAGGGCACCCCCCTCAGACAGCTCCAGGTCCCTAGCCACGGCCAGGATCTCGTGGCGAGCCGCCGTGTTGCGCAGGCCACGGATGTCCAGGAGAGCCGCCACGTGCTTCCGCCTGCGGGGGGAAGGACAGATGCGCACCGCCCGCCAGGCCCCAGCGCCGAGACTGCCTGAGCGCCAGCCCTCTGCTCCCTGCAGTGCTCCTCTGCCCCCATCTCCTCAAACCCCTCCTTCCGCAGCCCCTCAGCTCTCCCCTAGCCCCCTAGGTAGCGCCTTTTCCCCAGGCCCCCTCAAATCCCCTATTCCCAGCCCCCCAGATCTCCCTCAGTCCCTAGATACCTCTCCTCTCCTCAGTATCCCCCAAACTCTTCCCTCTCACCAGATTTCTCCCCACACTAGGTCCCCCCCCAGATGTCTCCCTTCACACCAGTCCCCCAGTCTCCCCCCATCCCAGACCCCTTCTAGAATTTCACTTCCAGCCATTTGCAAATCTTCCTACTCATGATTGATTCCAGAATCCTCACCTCCAAACCCGGTGTAGACACTTCCTTTTCACCCTGGTCTCAGGTCCTGAGTAAAATAACTGCCCACCTTCACCCCCAGTTTAGCTCAGTCAGCTCCTAAATTTCCACCTCGGTGCCAGCATGCCTGTTTAACTGGGCTCTGGGTTCCCGTGATGCCGTCATTTTATCTCCAACAACATCCCCATCATCGCTCACTCTGAGCTCCAAGTGTTGACCCACATGCCCACCCAAACTCTCATCTCACCCCAAGGCCAGGCTGGGAACTCCTCCACCACTGCAGTGCCAGAGGCCTCAGCCAGAGCTCCAGATCTCTCAATCAGATGCCATTCTAGAACCTTCATCCCCCAATTCACTCCCAACCCATTCTCCGAAGCACGGTACCATCCATCAAAATTATACTCCGGGACGAAACCCCACCTTAGAGACCCCCTCCAACGGGAAACTTCGTGCTCGAAACCAACTCTGTTCTACAGCCCTCACCCTTAAGGTCGACACAGTGGAATTTTCTCCTTCATTCCCACCTCAGCTCCGGATCACCCATCCAAAACTCAGCTCCAGAACCTGGACAACCCTATTTCAACATCTCTCAGAACCTTCCTTTCGAGCAGAGCTCCACGACCTTCTCTACCACCTTCACCCCAGTGCAGCCTCTTTATTTTCCCACACAGGAGGCGAGGGTCCTAGGAGCATCACTTTGGTTCAAAATGTGGTTCAAGAACCCCAAAGCTGGTTTGGAACAGCTTCTCCCAGCCCAGCTGACAGCTCTCACTGAGCTTCATAGCCAAGTTCAGATTCAAGTCCAGAAACCCCAATCACGGAGTCCTGGGCTCTGAGCACCTTCTCAAGGACATGAGCTTCACAGCTAGAGCCAGTGGGCTCCCTCCTGAATCAGCTCTAGAATCCACCCCGCGCTCTGGAGCCTGAGCCCAGTGGTGCCCCCTTCCACACTGGTGTGGGGCTGTCTGTCCCTCTGGCTACCCAATGTCCGTCTGCCCAGAGAGCACTGCAGCAGCCCCTCCGCCTCTGCTGGCCTCAGTGTGGCGAGATGGGCAGAGTCTGTCTGTCTGTCCATCTGTCACTGCCTGGACCCGGCTTTGTCCACACTAGCTGTGACATCTGGGGAAAGCTACTGCATTCCCGCCTCCCACCGATGTTGCCAGCATTTGAACAGCGCTACCCTTGACTTGTGTGACGTTCTAGAACAGCTTTTATTGTAGGCGGGGTCTCCAGGGTGCATGTGTGGGCGGCTTTAGGTCTGGCATAAGGGCACAATAAGAGCTGGTGTTTACTGCCTCACTGCTGGTGGTGATGGTGAGGGCTGCTGAAACCCCCAGTAACTCTCTAAGAAGAGCCCTGTTATCCCCGTGGAGCAGATGAGGAAACTGAGGCCCAGAGAGGGACATTCAGAAAGGAAATGGTTCACCAAGGTGGGAACAGCGCCTGGCACCGTCCCAGTGCGTGTGCGCCCATGTGCCCGTGCTGTCCCCCGCCCCCACCCCCCCACCCCCGCTGGGCCGGCCCTTCCTGCCGCCAGGCGCCCGCGCCCCCCTGCCCTGGGCTTCCTGTGACTGCCTGTTTGTTTGAGAGCCGCGGTGGCGGTGGTGGCGGCGGCGGCAGGAGAAGGAGGGAAATCGTATTAATAATGCCCTGCTTCCAGCAGGAAACGGCCGTCAGACACGCTCGCCGCCTCCCTCCCTCGCCCAAGGGGCAGGAAACGCAAGGACGGATGCCAGCCCCCCCCCCCCAAGAACTCGGCTGGCTGCCGCGAGCGGGAGGGGCCAGGCCGGTGGGGGAGGCTCTCACCTGATGTCTGGGTAGTCCCGCACCAGCACGCCCACCTCCACCTGGATGCTGGGCGTGTCTTCCAGCTGCAGGACTTCCGCCAAATGGGGCACCAGGGCGTCCAGCCAAGTGGCCTGGGACTCCTGCAGGGAAAGACGCTGCCTCACTCTCTCACCCAGTGCGTCCTCCCCGCACCACGCGCTCCCGGGACCCGCCCCTCCCGGCCTCAGTTTCCTCCATTAAATACAGAGGACCGACTGTGGCCGAAATTCGAAGAGAAATCCACTGTATCAGCTACTGTCAGTTTTGCAGATGATTTGGGGCCCCAGGACACCCCCTCAACACCTGGCCCAAGTTTGCAAAGAGTCACCACTGGGGAAAACTGGATGCCGCGGCCAAGAGCTCTTTCTGCGCTCTTTGTTTTGTTACTACTGAGTGTGGATCTACCGTTATCCCCGCACCCCGCACCCCGCACCCCGCACCCCCACCCCCGTCCCTCACACACACAAAAACAAAAAGCGAAAAACATTCCCAGGACACCAAGCTAGAAACTCCTGGAATAGCGGCTGATAGAGCTTCCGGGCCTGCTGATTACAACCGGGCACGGATAAGATTTGGCGATCTTGGATTGGGGGCGCTGAGGGTCCAAGTTTCGGTGCCCCGGGCTTCTACCCGCGCTCATGCCCACCGCGCCATCTCCGAGCCAGGGAGGTTGTCCGCGGGCGCAGGGCAATTAACTGAACTAATCCTACAATAATGGGTGGGGAGCCCCGATTCTCGTTCCGTAGCTCAGGAGAGCGCCGGGAGGCAGCGCCGAGCGCTGAGTGACAGCACCGATCGCACGGGCAGAGCGCGAGGCTCCGAATGTCACCCTAGCCTGGGACTCGGCGAGCCTGGGCATTCTCGCCAGCCCAGGTTTTCCGCGGTTTCGGAGGCCCCCTGCCCGGCGCGCACTGACCAGCCGCCGGAACAGCCGCTGCAGCTGCGCCGCGTCCTCCCGGAGCCTCCCGGCCATGCGGCTGCGGGTCCGTGCCGAGCGGCAGCGCAGGCGCCCGCGGAGCAGCGGCCGCACGTACTCCACCAGCGCCCGCCGGTGCAGCTCGGCCACCAGCGCCTGGGGACGGGAGACGGGAGGGGCGTGAGCCGCCGGTGAAACCCCCTCCCGGCCACCAGACCCCAGCAGCCCTCCGGAGTCCCCAGGGCAACGCCTGCCCTACCTGCGCTCCTTCCTCCGCCCCCTAATCAGTACGCCGCCTACCCTCAAAGGGTGCCCCGTCCCCGTCCCAGGCGCCCCATTCTCTGAGGCTCCGTCTCCCATAGATCCCAAAGCAGCCTGCACCGCGCCCAGCACCTTGGTAACCCAGGGCCCGTCTCACCCTGCCGCTGCCGCCCCCGCCGGTTACTCTTGCCCCCACCCCGCCCCCGCGCACCTGATAAGGCTCGTCCTGCATTCTGCGCAGTGCCAGGGCCTGGGCGCCCAGCGTGCCCACGATGCCATCCAAAGCCTCTGTGCTGTTCAGCCACTTCCTGCGCATCAGCTTGTTGAAGTGTGGCTGGTGGGACAGGTGGGGACAAGATCACAGCTCTCTCCCTTCCACCCTGTTTCTTCACTTACCAAGTCCGTGTATGTTACCCAAACCTGTGGAGCCAGGGCTGTGCGGTACTGGGGGCACAGCCTGCCCCCTTTTCTTGGGGCTCGCAGTCTCCATGGGGAAACAGGTAGTGACCACCCAGAGTGGGCAGGCAGTGGTTTAGGAAGCCTGTATTAGTATAGTCATGGAAGGCTTCCTGGAGGAGAGGGCACCAGAGCTGAGGTGCTAAACCAGAAGCAGGGAGAACTGATGAGAAGAAGGTGCTGCTTGCAGGGGGACTTGCCACTCTGAGCCAGAAAGGTCAGCATGGCTGCCCGCTGATCCGTAGCGTTTGCCTGCAAAGTGAAAGTCTGGCGGCTTTGTGCCAGAAATACCGGGAGCGTCCACACAGTGACAGCAGAGCATGAAACCAAGTTGGGGCCCTTCTAAAGGAGGGGCTGTCCTCTCCCAGCGCCACAGCCCTGGCAGCTGGAACTGGTGGTTAGGGTAGAGAGATGGGGATGATGAGGGTTGGTGGGCAGAACATGAAAGGCTGCTGGGCCGTGTGAGGAACCCCAACATTTTACTCAGGGTGCTGGGGAGCCATGGCAGGTTTTGCGCAAGAGAGGGAGGTCAGATTTGTGCTTTACTTAAATGGATGAGGCAGAGATCAGGGAGGGGAAGCTGAAAGGAGAAAAAAGGGGGAAAGAAGGGAATGAAAAGGGGTGAGGAGGGAGAGCAGAGAATCCAAGTGGCCAGTTCACAGAAGCAAGTCAGCGGCCACTTGGGAGAGGGAGGGAGGCCCCTGGGGGACACCCTGGAGGTAAGCTGCGCAGCGGGTCTGCCCTGAGATGCAGGCCGCTGCGGTGGGGGCGTGCGGTGTCTGGGGACGCATGAGGGTGCCGTCCATGGGAGTCTGAGCTGGTGTCTGTCCCACTTGGCAGCACCCCCTTCCTGCTCTCTCATTCCCACAAGACACCCAGTTTTCTGAACCTCCAAAATGGGGGCTTTTGTTGAAAAACAAGTGCACATTAAATGAGCTCCTGCTTTTAGCCCAGTGTCCGGCACAGGACAGGCTGCTGTATAGTCTCCATCAGCAAAGATAACGGTGGCCACACCCAGGCCCCAGCTAAGGACCTTACGGCCGCAATCCCGCTGCTTCCTCACGGCCACCTGAGGAGCCTTGGATACCTATGCCCATTGCCCAGATGAGCAAACAGAGACCCTGCAAGGGCAAGCACCTCGCACAAGGTCCCCTGCCCGGAAGCAGCCCCAGGCTTGGAGCAGAAACCATCTTCCTCGTGGCCTGTGCTCTGCCCCCTCCCGCTCGTTTTGATTCCTGTATTTGTCCATTTAGTCATTCAACAAACATTCTGAGCCCTTCCGCTGGCCCAGCCCAGGTGGATCACGGGGGCCACATCAGAGAATGCTCAGGGACATAGCACAGAAGGAGACAAACCACACGCCCAGGTCTTGCTAATTATTAAAAGCACGTCAGGAGACTGCGATTGCTGAGCTGATAGCTGGGGCATCACAGGTCCCTGGTTGTGTGTCAAGATGGCAGGGTGGTTCTGTTTGTTTGAAGCAGATGCCTTATCTTTGGGCGATGCAGGCTGAAGTGTTGATGGATGAGGATAGGATGTCAGGACTCTGCTCTAGAAGAATCCAGTGGGCAGGGGAGGTGGGGGGGAGATGCGCAGCTTGGCCAGGGCTGGTACTGGCTGGAGCTGGTCCCCCAGGGTCATGCTGTCACTCTGCCTCCCTCTTTGTGCGTTTGAAATTTTCCATAATAAAAAGTGATTTTAGAAACATTCCACCAAATTCCTGCCCTTGAGGAGCTAACATTCCAGACAGAGGAGACAGATTTTCTTTTCAGGAGCTAGCAGGGCAGGAGGCAGTGCTGGCTTTGGAGATAAGCATGGCAGGGAGGGGGCTCTGGCACTTCTATGTAAAATAAGCAGTCAGGGAGGGTCCCAGAAGGTGACATCTGAGTCTAGATGCAAAAGAGGTGAGAGAGGCCTTTTGGAAGGAAGAGCGGTCCGAGCAGTGGGTACAGCAAGTGCAAAGGTCCTGAGGTGGAGGATCGAAGGTGGAGAAACGAGGGGCAAAGTAGGAGGAGAGGAGATGGGAGAAGGAAGGGGCAGATCCCTTGGGGGGAATTGGGGGTCAGGGCAAGGTCTTTGGCTCTTGCGCTGAGAGAGCTGGAACCCGCAGCGGGACAAAATCTGACGGACAACACGACTGGGACATACACGCCTTTCCGGCCCGGCCCGGTGCCCCCCACAGGCCCCTCTGGGCAAAAGTGGGTGAATGGCGGCTCCAGAGTCCAGGCTAGGCTGGGCAGGGGACTGGGTGACCTCAGTGGGGCAGGACTCCACCCAATCTTAGGCTCCCCCCTTCCGATGCTCCCCTTGACTGTAACTCCCCACCTCTTCCTTCCCCCTACCCACCCCCAAACAACCCAGATGTGGCCATCATCCCCCACCTCTGCCCGCTTCCCAAGCACTGAGTCATGGATTGAAAGGAACTGTGGGATGGGGGCAATCCCCGCTCCTGGCAGAGCTCCCCCCAGCCCCCCCCCCCCACTCACCTGGAGCTCCTGGAACAGCAGGTCGGCCAGGACGCGGTGGCAGAGCCGGGTCACTCGGTCCAGCGCGCTGGCTGCTGCTTCCCGGGCCGGCTCACTTTCAGGGGGCCCCACCCGGGCCAAGCGCTCAGCCAGAGCCCTGTGGACACAGTGGGACCAAAAGTCAAGGATCCCCAGTATCTCAGCTCCATGCCTGGACTTCTCTCCCCATAGATGGACCCAATTTTGTGGGCACGGGGGTGACAGGTCAGATGGGGAGCTGGGTGCAGGTCTGGAGCCAGCATTATCAGGGGATGTCTGGGGCGTGGGCTGTGGGGAGGGAAGGGGTCTCTCTGGTGTTTCCTGGGTGAGCGTGGGGAGGCCACCATTCTGAAAGTCTGACCCTGAACATCTGAGCTCCCCAAATTCTAGGCTGCTCCTTGTCCTGGTGACAGCTGATGACCCCCCCCTTGCGGAAGGACCAGCCCAGTCGTAGGCAGTTGGGCACTTACTATCCAAGTCCCAGGCTCCCCCTGGGAATGTGTCCCTGAGTCCCACACTGGGGGGCTGACAGGGCCCCCCATCCCTGGGGACAGATGGCACAAACCAGGCTCCATCCAAACAGCAGAATGTGGTTCAGATCCGGGAAAGGAAGGTAGGAACTCTTGGTGGTCAGCAGAAGGATCAGAGATGTTAAAGGGCCCAGAGCAGGGTGTCCACTAGTCTGTTTGCTTTTAAAATGAGAAGGAAGGAAGGGCCTCCCTGGTGGCCTAAGGGTTGTGTCAGCACTATCACTGCTGCGGCGCGGGTTCGATCCCCGGCCAGGGAGCTTCCCACAGGGCGCAGCAGACCTCTCCTGTCTCCCCACTGCACCCCTCAGCAGTGTGTTTCAGTCAGTCCACCTGTGGTGCTCCCCACTGTCTCTGATGAGTACTCTCACTCCCCCACCCACCGCCGCACCTTGCTTTAGACCCCCGTTCTTCTATGCATAAATAAATAAATCTTAAAAAAAAACTTTAAAGAGAAAAGGAAACGATCCTATCTATGCACGTAACTTAATATAGTTGTATATGTGGACTCCGCGTCTGAACAGAATGTGCCTGCGTCTACATGCGTATGCATGACGCGCATACACAGACTTGCATGCATGTGAATGGCTTAGCTGCTTCTGCAAAGATGCGGGAGGGCGGAGCCATAACTGAGGGCCTGGAAGTTGGGGCAGAGGTGTGGGTCTGTCCTGTCATATCTTGCGTGTTAAACCGTGTGAATTCATCACCCAGTTAAAAAAATGTAATCCAAATCAAGTTAGTAGGAAAGGAAAGTGAGATGAAAAGGCAAAAAAAATCTGTGATTCTTAGAGTGATGAAGACCCTGTCATTCTGGGTAACGCTGGGGTTCTCCTGGGGCACCCAGGTTTAATGCCAGCCCTGCAGTTTCCATCTAGGGCCCAAGCACCCCTGTTTGGCTTGTCACCCAGAACCGGCCTTCTTCCTCACACACTGAGGAGCTCTCACCTCAGTGGGGGGCCACAGTTGACCAGGGAGATGGTCCTGCTGGTGTAGACGTCAGGCAGCAGCTCCCGGACTGCTGGGTTCTCGTGGAATCGCTCCACGCGCTGCTGGAAGCTGGAGGGAGGAGAGGGGAGGGGGCATGACAGGGGCCACCACCCAGCAAAGCCTGTGAACCCCACTTAAGCATCCCTGTCCCTCCATCCTCCACGTGCTGACATCTTGCCTCTCTGTTGGATCCCGATGTCTGCCCCCCAGACCTGCACCCCGCCCCCAGCTCCATACCTCTGCAGGAACTCTGCCAGCCCCCCCAGGCAGCAGTGGGCCATCCGCTCCCCAAACTCCTGGCTGATGCGGGGTGCTCGCTCTGTGTGCTCTTCCAGGAGCTGCATGATCCAGGGATGAGAAGGGGTGAGGAGGGGTGAGGGCCCACTTCCCCACGCTGTCCATCGGTGCCCCCTTCCTCCTCTCTGCCCCCTACCTCACACACATCCTGTGCCAGGCTGCTGGGCCTGTCCTCCGTGCTCCCCCAGAGCTCCTCGTCCTCCTGTAGCACCCGGAGCAGCGCTGCCCGAGTCTGAGCCTGGGAAGAGGAGGTGGGGGAGAGGTGAGGGTGGGGAGCTGCGGGAGTGGGGGGCCTCTCCCTCTCTCCAGCCCTGATGGATCCCCATAGCCTGAGTCCTGGAAGGGAGGGGGGCTGGAGCCACAAACCTCCGTGGCCCCTTCCCTTCCAAAGTCTACGGGGGGGTGTTTTACATTGAGTCCGTGGCTTTCTGCTTCCTGCATCTAACAGTCAGGGGGGGTCTGTTTCAGGGTCTGTTCTCTCTTCACCGGGGTGATCTCAACACTCCGCTCTCAGAATTTGCAAAACAATGAGTAGGTCGTGGAAAAGTCATGACGCATTTGTGCTTGCGAAACAAAAAATACGTCATGCCTTTTCTGACAGCCCAGTTGTTCAAGATTCTTAGATTCTGTGATTTAAGAATTCCAAGGACCTGGGATTCTGATTCTTTGGTCCAAAGTTGCCTTCAGTGAGCCTGAGAATCCAGACGAGTTCACTTCTAGGGTTTTGGGCTCTGGAGTTGCCGGGATTCTGATTTCTGAGGCAGGACTGACAGGAAGAGGGAGATGCCCCCCCGGGGGGGGATGTTAATGGCGGAGCAGTTGTGCTTGGCGTGGGCACCATCAGCCCTGCTCCCCACGGCGACGCCTGATGCCCTCATGTCTGTCGATGTGAGTCTCTGGGTCTGTGAGCTGAGCGTTTGTCACTGACTCTTGCTCTCTGAGTTGACGTGTTCGAGTGCTTTGGGCCTCTACCGTGTCTCTGCGTATCTTGGGATACGACAGAAGAACTTAAGAGGAAGTGATCAGTAGGGCCTTACATTTCTTTGTCTTTTGGACAGAACTTGGAAATCCAAAAGGGGAAAGGGAGCTGGAAATAGCAAAAGGGGGAGGGCGAGACCCCCCCAAACCTGGTGTGATCCCTCCCAAACAGCAGTGAGCCTCCCAGCCCCTGAATGGCCAGTGCTAAGTCCTGGTACCTTAACATCTGTGACGCATTCATCCTCCAAGCTGCGCAGGGTGCCGGGGGACAGAAGGGGCCCCAGCTCCCCGTTCTCCAGGGCCACCATATCCACCAGCCCGAGGACCTCTCTGGCCAGGGGGAAGAGGAGGGTGGTGAGAGGCAGGACAGGGCCATAGGCCCCTCCCCCGTGCCCACACCTGCCAAGTTTGTGACCCCGAGCCACTCCCTTCCTCTCTGGGACAGCTTTGCTCATCCCTCAGAGGAAGTCTCTGGAATAGCTGCTCCCCGAGCTCCAGCTCTCTGAGTCAGCTCCCTGATGGATGTGTCCCAGCAAGGCACGTAAGGGTCAAGCGCGGGCTTGACGACCTGGCACGCGAGGCCTCACCATGAAGGCTTCTCTGGACAGACCCACGCTTCCACCCACCCTTCCACAGCCGCCTCCCTGTCCCTGCCTGAGCCGGGCCAGCCCCGCTCTCGCACCCCACTTTGCACTGTGGCCGAGCCACACCACAGCGCCCCCTCTGACCCCCCAGGCAGCTACTCCTCAGCCCGAGCATCACCTCCCTGCAAAGGGACTCAGCTCATTTCTCATCACTCCAGGAAGCTTTCCAGACGCCCTGCCCTGCCTCCGTCTCTCACAGACGGCAAGAGAGTGCCATGAACACGTTTTCCCAGTGGCATCGCGGGTGGAGGCTGGCAGCCGTGGGCCTCCCGTTTTCTGGTGCCAGCATCCTGACTGTGCTTGTGGAAGCCCTCACTCTCCAGCCTTTGGTTTGGGTGTGGCCAGCTTCCACCTCCACAGGGTGGGTAGGGTCGGGGTGCACGACACAGCCCACCCCCCAGCACAAGAATGGCTGTTTAAGATGCAGAGGCTGGGGAGTCCTAAGAGTCTAGGGCTGAGACTGCTGATGGTGCTGAGAGAGGTTCAGGGTGCTAAGAAGAGTTGGGGGGCCGACAATGCCCCGGTCCTCTGAATTGATGTCAGAGGCCTAGGAGCCGCGAAGGGGATGAGGCTGAGGTCTAAGCGTCAAAAGCTCGTGGGCCCTGCGGTTCTGGGAGTGAAAGTGTCATTGCCTCGAAAGTTCTAAGATGACAGGAGTCAGTAGTGTGATGCACTGGAGAAAGCACCAGGGAAGGGGTCTAGGGGTCGCCAAGGTCAAGTTATAGGAAAAGGGGGGTCGGCGACGCTCAGAGGCCAGGCTTGCAGGCCAGCCGCGCTGAGATTGGAGACGGTTCGGTCACAGTGCCCAGGCACAGAGGGCGAGCAGGCCGAGACTAACACGGCCGCGCGGCTAAGGGTCTCGGAGCAGAGGGGTCCCTGGAACAGTCAGTGGGCTGAGATTCTAGAACTGGAAGGACCAGTGTTGCTAATAGAGTCTAGGTCTAGAAGGGTCGATGAGGCTAAGGTTCTAGGAAGGGGACAGCACTAGGCATCCAAGAGAGCAAATGTCGACAATTCTAAAGCTCTCGGACTCTGTGGCATGGATCCCAGGCCTGAGGAACACTGTGGTGTGAGGCCCGTAGCGGGGGCTGTGCTGAGGTTCTAGGCCTGGAAGGATCGGGGCTGCTGAGTGAGGCGTCCACATGGAAGAGTGGCGAGCACTGATGTTGGGGCTGCACATGTTCTGGGGCGAGGACTAGCGGGTCCATGCTGCTAGGTTTCTGGGAGAGTCCGCCATGCAAAGGTTCTAGGTCTGGAAAGCTCAGTGGTGCTAAGAATCTGGGGCCTGCAGAGTGGACGGGCCATGATCAGTTCCCAGCGCCTTCTGGAAGCTGAGAACCTGGGGCTGGCAGGGGCCTCAGAGCCAAGCTTCCAGCAGAAGGGCCGGCCTGCCACACTCTAGGATGGCAGACACCACCAGCGCTCAAAACTGGAGGGCAGGGCATGGGTGCTGAGGTTCTGGGGTGGCAGGCTGGCCTGTTCCTAGGTCCTCAGAATCTGAAGAGGCCGGGGTGGGGGCGGTGGCTCTGTGCCCAGGGGACAGCCCGTCCCTAGGTGTGCGGTTTCCGCGGGCCCCAGCTCACCTGGGGTACACCTGGTTGTGCCAGTGCAGCAGCGCGTAACGGTCGCTCAGCGGCAGCCTCCGGCGGGCGGCGACCCCCAGCCACTCGGCCAGCGCGCTGTGGTAGCCGCGCAGGTAGGTGCCGAAGGCGCCCAGGCCGGCGGGGTAAGCGGGCGCGAGGCGGCCCCGCACTACGCCCATATCCTCCAGCAGGCGCGCCCGCAGCGCCTCCAGCTGCCCCGCCAGACCCCCGGGCGCCCCGGGTGCCGCCGCCTCCAGGCGCTCCCGCGCCGCGCGCGCCACCGCCTCGGCCCAGCGGGCGCGCAGCCTGCGGGCCGCCCCGGGACCCCGGCGCCCGTCGGCCGCCTCCTCCTGCACCAGCACCTGGCCCAGCTGCGCCACGGCGCCCGCCCCGGCGCCCGCGCCCGGCCCGGGGCCAGCCAGCGTCTCGCGCACCAGCGCCCACAGCTCGCGCTGCAGGGCCTCGTACAGCAGCGCCACGTCCCGCGCCCGGCGGCCCCCGCCCGCGCCCTCGGCCTTGGGCGGCCCGGGCGCGCCGCCCCCCGACGACGCCAGCTCCTCGGCCTCCAGCTCCAAGATGTGCTCGTCTGCCCGTGCGAGCTCGCGCTGCTGGATCAAGCTCAAGATTTCCAGCACTGTGGGGGGAAAGCGGGAGATCAGGGCGGCCGCAAAACTGAGGGTATAGCGGAAAGGGGTGGGGGGGGGGGGTTAGGCGAGAAAGTGGGGGCGCAGAGAGAAGTGGGGGCGTATCGGGAGAAGGTGCCCTTAGGGGTCGGATGGGGGGTAGGAGGCAGGGTGAGGAGGCAGGAGGGGAGAGGAAGTTGAGGATTGGTGAGGGAGGAGGAGAGAGAGGTGCCAGGCTTGGAAGAGAAGGGGCCCAAGGCTGGGGGCAGAGACGAGTAGGGGACAGGGCCAGGACCCCTCCTACTGGAGAGAATAAGGAGGGAAAGAGGGGCCTGGGTATGGGAGGGAGGGCAGCAGACCGGGGCAGGGGAGGTGGCAGGGGTGTGCAGAGAAAGGGGCGTGGGGCTAAGGGGCTGAGGAAGAAGGAGGAGGTTAGGGTGTGAGGTTAGGGGTCCAAGCAGGGGAGAGGGTGTCAAGTAGGGGGTTAGGATAGGAAAAGTGCAACAGGGGGTCAGAGAAAGGGGGGGTAACTGAGGGCAGGACCACCCCTGCCAAGTCAAGGGGCCGGGCTGGGTGAGCTTGGGGACCTGG